>JABXWE010010026.1:0-42168 GCA_014611495.1 Limonius californicus
ACAAAATATAATTTCCAGGGACTTAGAAAATTTTACCTCGGCAGCAATAGCGATCGGTACTAGTTAGACCGCGCGACGTATATAGTAGAGAATGAAGTATGCCTGGTTGCATATTAAAAGGAAATTAAGGGGCACCGCAGATATTTGGCGGGACTTCTTACAAGCCTTGTAAGTGTATTCGTTACGAGGCAAGGTTTTAGGATAGCACTTGAACAACCGTTTTGAGGAAAATAACTACTGTTGAATAAAGATGATATGAACAGTTTCCAGTATGGGAAAGTCCAGGGAGGCAGTCGCGTCCACTTATTTCATATTCGATTCTTGGTAGCACGAATTTTCGCACTTAATCTTTGCTTGATATAATTAATAGGTGTTGCTATTACTCCGTTTTTGAAACTTTCCTGAAACTGAAGTTGCAAATTAATGAGACAATGATGTGCTGTTGCTTTAATAAGCAATTAGTTAATTTCAAACTTCATTCTTGCATAATTAACAATTAGTTGCCATTGAAATACTTAAACCTGTTTAGACTTTATATTCGCTTAATGGTAACCCAAGCAATTACATCAATAACAGTGAGGCTTGAAGGCTCATGTAATAATTTATCATGACCGATATAAAAAGGCAGGCTGTAAAACTTTAAGAGTTTTTCATTCTCAATTAGACACAACCATTTCATGCCGTAAATTGACAAACGGATATACATTAATTTCGAGAGATTGATGAGGCGCATTAGAAACGCCTTTTCTTATTCTATTATGAACACAAGTTTCTTCTTTACGGGTCCTAAACTCCAACCGCAATATTAGCTCCTGTTTTTAATCAAACCGAAATTCCAAACCTTTTACGTAGAATATGTTATTTCAATCTACACGAGAAATTCATTTCTGGCTCACTTAAGAAATTTTAATTGATCATAAAAGTCTTATAAATTAAATCCGCTGGTTGCCTCAACCTTCATAATAGTGTCTGCTTTTTCCCAAGGAAGGTTTTGACTACACTTCCATCTTTCCAGACTCAACGAACTATAGTCCTTGAATTCCTCAGAAAGTGTTGGCGTGGGTCCAGATTTTTTTCAGCTCCCTTCTGTCAAATCACGTACACACACCTTCGATATGATCTTGCTGAAATCTCATACAAGTTTTTGGTGCATGCCGATTTTAAAATCGATAAAATATGCCGAGTTGCCGGAGCACTCAGTTTTTGTGTTGTGTTTTTTGCTGGATTACATTTGCTATGATTACTAAGTCTAGACTTTTTCAGTTCTGCTAAAAAGTTCATAAATTATTCGATGGATTTTTTGTAATTCAATGATGTCGCTCGTTAATTCAGTGGATTGTAATTTCAAGGGCGCGCTGAAAAATTACGATTAGAGTTGTGGTAAAAACTTACAGAATGTTTAATTTAAATGAAACGGTACGAATGTTTGAAAGCTTTTGAAACGAATAATGAGAAGGTGAGTAATTACAAAAGTTTGAGTGAATAATTTATTAGATATTCCAAGACTTTTAAGTATTTGTACTTGGCAGAACTTCGCGATTGAATGCGGCATTAATTCCATCCTCATATTAAACATTTTTAATGTACTCGCCGTTGACTATAAAATTATTAAAAGCAGGATTCAAAAGCTTAAAATGCTTTACAGAAAGCGAACTATATGTTTCTTCTAACATAATCCTACAAAGCTTATATAGCAAATTTTAAACATCAGGGAAACAAATTACATCAGATCCTTAGAACTTGTCTCATTACATTTTAATCCATTAAACGCGGCCATAATGATAAAAAAAATTGTTGAATTGATTATGACATATTGTCATGATGTGGGTTTGGAAATATAATTCAGTTGATAAATAAACTAAACGAAATAAATGGATGTACAGAGATTCGTGCATCACAAAATAGACATCTAGGCAAGATGTGCATTGATGAAGCTCTAGGGCATTGGACACCCGCTTCAAACGTTTGCATTTATGCATGAAAATGACGGATATTGTCATATGTAGGAATGTTCTTGACAGCCATTTTTTTATAAATTATAATGTGTTTCGTTAACATCTGACTAGCAAAGCTGGCGTTTTTTTTTTCAAAAAGTGAACAATTACTGTGATTTTTTATTGAGCTTTACGGTCTATACATGAATTTATTATTTTATACTTTTTTTTATTATGAAGCTAAGTTAGTTTGTCCAATGCACAACTTACAATGTAAAATTTTGGAAATAATAGTATTCTGTATTATTTGAGTAGCTTGAATTTGATTTTAAAATAGTTTACTTTTATTCAAATGTGTTTGACGTGAATCGTATTTGTATTTTGATGGTATCTCAACGTTTAATTTGTTTTCAATTGTATGTAAAAACTGCAAGTAACTTTGAACTACATAACAAATTAAATAATTTTTCAGCGCAATCGATACTTTTCAGACATTTCATATTATTTTTTTAATATACGAGTATGTCGTAACTGGAAGTTTTTTTCAAATTATTATGTAAATAGAAAAGTTTCACTGCTCAATTGCGTATGTTTAAGCTTTAGGGTTTATTTGTTTAATTTTCCTACAGCTTATTTTTACGTTATTTATAATATAAAATTAATTATACAGCACATTTGGTATATTTCATATTCCAGTTTGTATTTGTTTAATTTTACCCCAAAACTGAAAATAATATATACATGATTTTGAAAATAAAGCTTTTTTACCATCTCATTATGCATAAATTGGTATTCGTTCGCTCTATACACAGAGTGATTCAGGGAGATATTGTAAGAATAGGCAACCCAAAATACATACCACAACATGCTACAATATCTAAATTCTTATTGCCCGTGTTATGAATCCGAGATATCTGTTTGACATTACTGACTTACAGAAAGCTCATTCAACTCAAAGTTTGAACAATATGTATTCGAATGCGGAAATACCGACACGATCTTAATTTTTGGCGAATATCATAGAAATGCTTCGGCGGTCGCAAGTTTTCGTTCACACTTACTTTATTTACAGCTTCAGTAGAATACAATACCAAACATATCAAACGCGTATCTCTGGTTCACAGTTCTCTTCAACAAAAATTTAGATCTTGTACTATCTTTTGATATGTATTTTGGGTTGCCTATTTTTCGAATGGTGGGCCCGAACTCTCTCGTGAATTCCTCGACTTATTACGATTTCAGTTACATTTAATTAAATTTGCCTCACAGCTGAGTATACCTCCCAAATTATTTCGTGAATTTAATTTGTCATTACAATTTGACATTTCTAGTTGGTATTCTATAGATTTTACTTTACTTTCCAGAATTGAGTAATTTACCAATGAAATGTAATAAATAAAAATTTCTTGTCAGTATTTTTATGTGTCTGGTTTTCAGTTGCAGTTTGAATTTATTTAAGTCCAAAACTGAAAGTGTTTATGATATTGTTTAAAGGTAAATGAAACAAATTCTGTCAGACTTTCAGTGTATATTTTTGTAATTTACTTCAAAGTAAATATCGTGTAGGAAATTTCTTCTTGGGGTTCGTATAAACGGCAAGTACTTTTCACATTATTTTGGAAATAACACATTCCTGCTATTTCAGATTATCCGTACACTACAACCCCGCTAATCCGGGCAGATAAAATTTACCACTTGTCCCGATTTACGAATTTTACGGATTATAGACATTTAAAAAAACTACATAAATAAAGCAATAAAGATATTTTAAATAAATTCTAATTAGTTTCATAAACAAATAACAGGACTGTATTCATACAGAATGATTTTGTTTGATATAATACCCCATTTTTTACTGTTTTCTGTTTTCGAAAAATTGTATACTGAGATTTTCTTGCAATCTTCTTAATAATAAAACATCTTGCATTAGAATACTATTTACTTCTATCCATTGAAAGCAATTAGTTTATAAAGGAACAGACATATTCGTACACGATTTTACCTCAAGATTTTTCTAGAAACCCGCATTCCGAATCGGATACTACTGATTCGGATCCCATTATCGTCAACTTCTGAAATGTCTGCAATTCAATCTTGATTTGTCTCTTCACTGAGTCCAATTAAAAACTTCCTCAGCACTAACTTGTGGATCAATATAATTCAACATTTTCGAAATGGGGTTTAAATTTGTATTTACTGATTCAGATTCCCATTGTTATTTCAACTGATTCACATGAATTAGATTAATCTGCAAGTATAAAGACGTAAATAATATAAATATTTTTAACTGTCATACATTAATAATCGACAGTTTACATTTCAAACTTTTTTAAGTTACTTATTTATTTATTAATTTAATAAAAATGTAATATTAGGTAACACTTTATTTTGCCAGTGTTTGTCTATCCTTTCAGTTAGCTATATTCAAGGTTAAATTCCATAGTCCCTGTTGTCGAAGTAGTGAAGTTATGCAGTTATCGACAAGGTAAATGAACGTTTATTTGAAAAAAAAAATTGTTGCATGCACATTTACAGAACAAAGCAAGTGAAGGATTTTACAAAAGATGTTGAAAACGTTGATCATTGTTTTCTAAACATAAATGCACTCCTCTCTTAAAATTTTCAAAAACATTCACCATATCAGGGGTTTATCTAACTTTTATGAAATAGCATTTTGTAAATCTTTTAGATTCTGTGGTCTGTTATTAAAAATATTGTTTTTTAGATAAGGGAATAGAAAGAAGTCTGGAACTGTAAAATCTGGTGACCTTGGTGAAAACAAATGTCTACTAATTAACCGATCATCATAAAATTCCTGTAAAAATGGTATGACACGTTTGGTAGTATGTGCTTTGGCATTGTCCTGCTGGAAGTAACCATTTATAATTTCATCATCATGAAAGTTAATTGAAAAAGGGGATTAAGCTACTCTGAAAATAATAATCAGCAGTTATATTTTCTACAAAAAGATATTCATTTTCTTGAAACAGCAACCATACATCGATCTTTTGTGGATGTAACGGTGCTTCCTAAAACATTTTATTATCTGTTGCCCATGTTTTCATATTTTGGTTGTTAAGATACCCATTGAGGTGAAACCAGGTTTCATCACTGAACCAAGTAAGATCCAATATGTAATTATTATTTATGGTTTATGAACCAGTGACAATAATTTGTTCTAGGTTGGAAATCACGTGGTAAAAGTTGATGAACCATTTGCATTTCGTATGGAAACATGCTGAAATCTTTCTTTGAAATTGTTCGACAAGTACCGTATGAGAAATCAATTTGTTGGTTTAGTTTTCTGATCGGTTTACAAGAAGTTGCTTTCATAATATCCCTAACATTATCAATATCTTCTGTAGTTTTTTCACAGGTCTTCCTGAGCTCTTTTTCCTTTCAATGCTTCCACTTTATCTAAAATTATTTACAATAATCTTGGCAGTTTGATAGAAATTGTTATAAGTGAAGTTTGCAGCCTCATTCAGATAACGCTGTTGAAGTTCTGCGAAACAGGTTTGAAATGAATATTCCCATTCATCATTTTTATTCGTTGTACCTTTATGAAAATAAGATTCTAATATGAAAATTTTATCTACCACTGTTACCATCTTTAAGTTCACAGTATTGTAACATGTAATTGTAATGGCTTTTGCTGTAATTCATAATTAAATAAATAACCTAATAAAATTTGAAATGTAAACTGTCAATTAGTAATGTATGACAGTTAAAAATATTCATAATATTTATATCTTTATAATAACAATTTAATCTAAGACAAGACTTGAAAATTCCAAGGGTGTTTTTGACTTGGGTTTTTATTTCTCTTATGGTATATTTCAAAATTGAGAGTAATTTTTAATTGATTTTACTTTTAAAGCGAGTAGATTTCAAGTATCTTGTCTATGGAAAACCATATTCCACATATTTAATGCTTTTGGATATTTACTCTGTCGCTGAGAAACTGTAAAAAAATTCGTTACCATTTGAAATTTATTCATGATCAATTGCTGAATTTGCCTTTTAGGTGGCAAACATCTAGATATGAAACATTTTTTGTGGTTTAGTATCCAGGGGGCTTTGTACTTTATGCGCATCTATTCGACTGTGCAATAACTTCTACTTTACATCTGCTGAAGTAAGTTGTTGTTTACGTGCCGTGTTGAAACCGATGTGATTGCAAACGAAATGTAAATTTATGTATGATCGCTGCACTACCATTGAAGGCAGCATATCATAATTTATTCCGCAGATATCGTTACGAGAGGAGCACGTCTTTGAAATTTAAGTAGGAAAGCCGGAGTTAACTCTTTCATTTAATTGAAGGTTATTCAAGATCAAGATGCATTATATACACTTGAGAAAACTCCTGTCTGTAGGAAATTCCAGTTTTCGTTGATAAAATCAGCATAAATAAGTGGGAGTTTGCATAAATTTCACGTAAGTCTCGGTGCTGAGTAATTCTTGCTGATGTAGCGGTGTTATCAGTCTTTGTGGTTAACTAGGTCGGCCCGAATTTAAGGGTAAAATTAGAGCTGGAGCTAGCTGTATTGATATTCTTATCTGTTTAAGCCGTGTTTGTGTGCTCGCCGATTTTCCTTCGATTTATATCTGGGTTCGTTTAGAAGGGAACTTGATTACGACCGCCGTCTGCAGTTTGCTAATGAATGTAAATGTTAATCGACCTGTTTTGAAAATGCAGACAGGTAAGGCTATTAATTTTGCACTCACTACTGTTAACACCGTTATGAAATGTCGCCAGAGACTTAATTCGTCTGCTGCCTATGAATATGTGTCCGCTTTGTTCGATCCCATCAGTATTCACCGAGCTGTTGGTTCATTTCTATGGGCCTATAGCGTTATTGTAACTTTGATTTGTCAATCCGGCCTTGATTTCCAAATTAATGCGACACGTGGCTCTGGCTTAACCGGCAATTTAAACTGTATAATGAAAAAGAGTGTTTTTGACATTACCCTTGGCGTCATTGCCTTTTGTCAGCCTGTAATTAAATGCTCCCTCTTATTGTATTGATACTCAATTTCAACTTCATTATGGTAGTAATTACCTCTGCTTACTTAACGTGATTGATTCTTTGGACCTGTTTGTTGCCAAGCCGTTTAAAATTTCAGCAATTGTGTGCTTGACCTTAACTGGCAGTTTTCTGTGGGGTATGCTCTTAATTAATTATTCAATGTCAAATTGGTTAATATAAAAAAAGTTACGTTCTTCTCATAAGGGTTTATTTAAAATGAAGGTGCCAGCTACTGTCAAATAACCGATAGCACCATTCTTGGAGAACAAATACTTAATAAAAGCTATTCAAATCGTTTAGATTTTACCATAATTTAAATATTTTGCATCTATGCGTAGTATCAAACGATTTCACAAGCAGAGATACTAAACTTTTCTTTTCATAATAAATATCTCTAGAAACATGCCCAGAGGGCGTTTGGTATAATGTAAAATAATTTAAACTGCTTCAAGTTCACGTAACGCGTAATTCGTATGCATTACCAATGCATTCTCATAGTGGCAGTACGTGAAAGTAATAAAAAGAGGGAAACTTCGCTGCAACATTTGATGTCACAATATAATAATGACGCGGGTTTGGCCTGCAGAGCTCCCGCATCCTTGCTCTAACACCCGGTTGTTGCATGCCAGATCCATGGCCCGTGGTGATGTGGGGGGTATCACGCATTGAACAACCGCATTATTCCCCGCGTTCATTCGAACGCAGGAACCCAATTATTTAAAGCAGTTGGATATGCCGCCCGCCAGGCATAGTGTCGTGGATTTAAACTCCCGAGTCTCCGCACCTGAGCCCAGTACAGGGCCACGCTGGCGCTTCTATACAGGCAAAAATTCAAGGGGTTATTCCCTGGACTATTCTAAGCATATTTTGTCCTTTGATGATTTTTGAAAAGCCGTTTTGTTTCGAAGATACAGGGCGAGAAAAATTTTCGACGAAGGCAATTTTGATGTTTTTCAAATTATTAATATAGCCGAAATAAAAGTATGGCGTACTACACTGGGCTTACCGAGTAAAAAAAATTGCTGGCAAGTGCAGACATTGAAAAGAAAATCAGTTTAAACGCAGATTTCATTTGAATTCGTCTCTTGATTGATCATTTTGTATGTGCCGAATTTGTTGAGACTGATTGACGTTTGGCTGTTTGACGTACATATATTTTCTGTCTTTAATACTTAAACTTTTGTTAGTGAAGTCCTCTATCATGAATCGCTATACGAATGCCGAGATGACTGCCATGCATTCCATTTATGGACTTGCTGATGGCAATTCATTACAAGCTAGGCGGTTGTACATTAAACGATTTCCTGACCGTAATGTTCCTGATAGAAAAACCTTCCAAAGTATTCATTAACGTCTTCATGAAACAGGCCCATTGAAACGAAGTGGAGGACCAGGAAGGCCAATAACAGTAAGAACGGTAGAAGTTGAAGAGAATGTGCTGGACATGATAGAGGACGATCCCAGGTACTTCTACTCGAAAAATTGCAAATACTTTGAATATAAGTAATGGGACTGTTTGGAAAATTCTTAGGGACTATTTGTTGTACCCATACCACATACAACGCGTTCTTCACTTCTTCCTGTTGGCTTTTGCACACATTGGTTCAAATCCCTCAACTACTGACGCTGATTCTTTTTACCAATAAAGCTAATTTCTCAAGAAATGCAATAAGGAATTTTCACAATAACCATGTGTGGGCTGAAGAAAATACACATGAGGTACTTGAAGATCGTTTTCAACATCAGTTTTCGTTGAACGTTTGGGTTGGAATTGTGGGTGACTGGCTAATTGAACCGGTATTTCTACCAGAAAGACTTACCGGTGCTCCAGCGCATTGTAATGTGGTTGCTCGTGAGTTTTTAACAGTTACATAAGGAGATCGCTGGATTGGTCGAGGTGCACCTCACTTATCGCCTGCTCGATCCTCGAACTTAAACACCCTGGATTATTTCCTATGGAAAGAACACAGAAATGAAAAAGGTACCTTTTTTGACAAACGCTTCTGTAAAACAATGTTATTACAGATTTTTGAATTAATACAACTCAATAACTGGACCACGCTGAGGCGATGTCACAATACCTAATATTGCAAGTAAGCAATTTAATTTGTTTATCTATTAGCTGGTTTTCATGGTGTTCTTGTTAATAATGCCAGTCATTGATGAGATTAGACTTAATCAGTTTTGTGTTTTTATAATAAATTTTAGCTAGGATAAACCACTTGGACGTTTTAGGAGTTTCATTATGTGTTTTCCGTTGATTAATTCTGATTATTTTAATCTTGATCAAATCGAGCACTTGTTTACCTATTATTTTAATCTTAACTGAAGTTTAGACTGAGTATTTTGTGATACCATTAAAAGAAACAGTCCAACGCCCCATTGCTGGGCACCAGCACTATTCTATGCTACATGCTTCTCCTCAGCGCTAGCGTAGAACATCTTAACTAAACATTCATGCAGATTTGAAGGGTAGGTTGAAAACATATTTTGTGCTTCTTATTTAAAATAACTATTGTTCTGGAATAGAAACATTAAACCATGCTTACTACTGTTTAAAATAAACATTTGTTTGTATTTGTTTAGGGAATCTAAACAGAAGCAATGATTATTCCAGAAAGTGGCTTTTATTTTGTTTACAGTAGTAACTAGTTTCTGTGTGTTGTTGTTGAATGTTTATATTTTCAGCGCACATTGCATTGCATAATGTGTGTATATATTCTTTGCGGTTTTCCCATGCACCTCTTTTAAACGGGTTGCTCGACACGCTCTGTTTCTTCTCTCCCTTGTTGCCCATTCCCATACCCTTTTTGGCCATCTCGTCTTCTCCATGCGCACACCATACCAACTTCTTCTGTTCAGTCAGATCTATACTTTTTTTAATCTTCTAATTTTTACTATGTTCCATAGCTTCTCCTTGCACAGTCCACCTCAATTGCTCTTGTTCCACTTTCATTTCTCTTCTTCAATTCTCACACCTTTGATCTGTATGTAGTTATGGATTTTATATTACATAACACTCTGTTAATACTAGTACAGTTGTAACAAGCAAATATTTTATTTTGTGGATACCCATTAACCCCTTTTATGGAATTACGTAAGGTTTTTTCTAGCGTCAAATGTAGCAAGGAAGCATCGTGGAATCTAACTATCGGTGTAATGTTTCTTGGACTTGATTAAATCCTCCCATAGGTGCACTTGTCTCCCCGTGTATACGTATATATTAATGAGAAGTGTGGGCTGAAGTTGTAAATATTAATTACTATAACTCCTACGCTTTCTTGTTGCAAATCACCGTCCCACGCGATTCGACCCGGCATGGTCTCTACCTGCCCTTTATAGTAAACATATCCAGTCCGTATCTGTTCGGTGTACGAATTAGAATCAGTCGCATTAATAAATGTTTAATTTTAGAATTTATTGTCTTATAGTTTGGCTGTCGCTTTTTTTTTCTGCAGCAGAGTTTTTATAGAAGATACATATTTCTTTTTGTTAGTCACCATCAGAATTAATAAATATTTTATAACTACTGCGTATTCTTAGTGAGTATACGTCATAATCGTTGAAATATAATCCATTTGGGAGTAATATAGATAGATATAAGAGACTAAATTGGATGTACATAGGTATATTTAGTTTATTACTTACTATATTACCAAATATATTCTTAATATTCATAAAAATGCTGATCAGAATTCCATCTTATTCTATACATGTTATTGTGTGATCAATCGTGTATAGGCAACAAGATTTTCTTGATGATAATAGGAAAAAAACATTGTTATGAAGGAGGTGCATTTTTTCTGTTCGTAAGTAAACGTTCATGTTAGAAATTGAATGATTGGTCTTAAAGCAGAAATGTTCGTTTCTAGCCGTAGTCTTTTGTCAAAATAAATTGGAAGTTTTGGCAAGAAATCAAAAAGCATTATTCCACAATAGAAATCATGTTGATATTAATATTATTAGTCGGTCTAAGAAACATACGTTCAACAGATAATAGCTTGCATCATTCGAAAAACAAATGGAAGCATTAAAAATACTTGACTTTTTGTCGTGGTTGATAATTTTTTAACGACGTAATTGTTACCAGATGATAATTAAATATTAAAAATAAATACCTACCAAGTCTAAAAATAGTTTCCGTGAATGGTTAATACTATTGATGTAAAGTTGAACATTTTTAATTGCCATTTATGGAGTTACACATAAGAATTGACATTACTTGGCATTATCAACTACTGCACGAACAACGTGTTGCCTATGTAACTACTAATTTCATCATTACAGTTGTCGTTTACTGTACATATATAATTACAAAGCTCAGTAGTTTTTGATTCATAGATATACATTATAACTAGAGTATGGTGCATTAGTGATATAGTAAGATGGGCGTATGACATGTATAGAAAGCATATATCAGAAGCCTGGCGCTGCCCTGTTGAAAAATTTGCAGCTGATATGGGAAAAATATAGAAAGAATATTAGAAGCTGCTCTTCAAGACATTGCTGACTTGAGTGTTTTTCTAAAAATAGTCAACAATGTACTACCGCATTTGATCACCCTGTGTATTTTAGACACGAATTGTTCTAAATGGCATTCTAATTTTGCTGATGGAAGAAGTAACACCGCATCGTATTACCAACTGCCTGACCAATGTGTTGCCTATACAAATGTTAATTCTGTCATTACATTTGTCGCTTCCTATACATAGAGCTATGCCGTCCTATAGTTTTTTATTCATGGAGATATGTAATAACTGGTGTTCAGGGGATTATTGTTAATGAACATTCGTGATAAGAACAGTATATACCGAGTATATTGTATTGAGAAACCTTAAGTGGATCTGAGAAAAATATAAAAAGAATATTAAAAGTCGTTTTTTAAGCTATTGCGGTCTATAGTTGAATTCCCAGAATTTTTAAATTGCATAATTTCTAGCAAATATGTTGTCAGCCTAAAGAGAAACATGCGATTATTGATTTTGATTACTTTGAAGTTTGTTGGATTGGTTTGTAAAAATATATACATATATTATAACTTCACTCTAATGTTGCCAATCTTTTTCTTTATTCTTTAAACGTCTTTAAAGAGTGCGTTTCTATTTTCTCATGCTTACGGTAGATGCCCAATAATGTACTACCGCGCTTAAGCATTGTTATTTGATTAGCCTGTGTATTGCAGACATTTTCAGAATAATTTTTGCTATCTTGTTGCCGACAGAAATCATAATACATCGCATATTTATTTTGTTGATGTAAAAAGAATGGCAATGAATACAGTTGCATGAAAAACGTTTTGCCCATATACCTGCTAATTCTGTCATTACCTTTGTCGGTGGCTGTACTTACAGCTATACGTACTATAGTTTTTGATACGTAGGTAAATATCATAACAGGAGTACAGTGGATTATTGTAACATTGCTAAAGTATGCTTAACAAAATGAGAAATATACGGGTTTTTTATTTCGATTACTTTGAAATGTGTTGCATTAGTTTATAAAAATATCTATATTAAAGGTTCACTCCAATGTTGCCAATCTATTTTTTTATTCTTTAACATCAAAGAAAATTGACGCGAGCGTTTTTCTATTTTTCTAATGCTCCCTAACGATGCTCAACAATGATCACCCCGTGTATTCCAGACACTTTTTGTGAGTAATTTCTGCTTTCGTGTTGCCGACACCAATTGCACTAAATAGGATACTAATTGTGAAGACAAATTGCCGCTTTTTAAACCACGATGCGGTTCTACACAGCTTATAAACACAACAAGAAGCACATTGCATAAATGTTTCCACTGCACATCGTAGTAAATTCCACATAATCTGGAATATACGTCGAGTAAACACTTGTTTGCAGTTAGCTGACTTTATTGCCATAATTAAGTGCAATTATTTTGCATCCTGAAAGATATTATACTTGTTGGGAGTTACAGAACATAAAACTGATTAAATAAAACGATTCTAGTTAATGTTCTGCTTGTTAATTTACCAGAACTTCAGGCCGTTTCTTTATAGTCAAGTAGTGCAGAAATTACGAATGTTGCGTTGAATATGTAAACCGCCTTGCTCGCCAGATTTTAACCCTTACCCTTACAGCGTGCTTGCTTATGCGAATGCAGATATATATGTAGTTTGAGTGGATCTTGTATTTAGTTTGGTTGTAAAATACAGCGGCTTTGGTATTAACCTTGACGAAGCTAAATTTACATTCGTTCATACGCTAAACAGAACGTTAGCACTATAACCTTCACTGACGTCTTGAAATTGAAATTTTAAGCGTTTATAGATAACTTAAAAGTACTTCTACTGCTATACATTTTATTGCATAGATATCAGCAAACGCTATAAAAACTAGTGAATTTGAATGTTTAGCCTAGCGAATATTAAAATATCAAACAGGATTTTGCACTGTCCAGACTTTATTAGTCTTGGCAAAAAAATTAAGTATACAATCAGATAAATGGGTTTAAGGACGGTGGTTTTTAGAAAAATAATTGTTTTTTTATAGATACACGTTTTAGTCTTCCCAAATGATAGAGAACATTTGGTTCTGATATATTTGGAGCTGCACAATTTCCTGTTTCGCAAAATCGACCAATTCGCAATGGCTTTGAATGTCTGCCTACAGCTTTCGAAAATATTTCAGTAGGCACACTTTTGTATGGATCATTAACCTAAAAATCCGTCCTACACAATCTCAACACGAGCTGTGTCTGTTTTTTGGCTTCGCATTAATTAATTTTCACAACCGCGACTTTGTAATCCTTGACTTCTGTGTCCGATTTTTCCTTGACGTGGCGTGGACTTATGCAAGAACGAAACAGATAAGAACAAAAGGAGTTTAAAATAGGAAGTTCAGTGTGGCAATATTTCGAGCTGTTTTAAGATTGGACCAAGCCGACTGCTGCCAAAGTTCTCCGTGGCGTGCAAAGCCTGTTTATGCTGTCGTAAGATTTAGTTTATATGATGCATGTAATGGAATTTACATGACCAGCATGTAATTTTAAACGGAAATTTGTTGATTATTAGTTTACTCGCATGCACCGCACGAAACTCTAAACTATATAATCATGTTTTCTTGTTTTAGTAAATAGAGTTCGCCATTATATGGAAGCAATAAAGACTTCAAAATTATTTTAGGTGGTTTGGATGTACAAGGTGATTCTAAACATGTGCGAAAAACTTTAACTACCTATAGCTGAAGTTTGTTAACCACCATATCACCAAGTAGTTTTTTTTTAGATTCAGCACTTTTGTACACTTTTTTTTTTCTTGTCCGATTGTAATAAACTTTGTTGTTTTGGAAAGTAGAGGAAAGTGTACAATTGAGTGTGAAAAGTAGATGAAATCTGATCCAGAAACGAAAAGTTGATTTAAAAATGTCTATCTTGAAAACAAAATTGTTACCGTAAGTTTTTTTTTAACATCTGAATTACCATTCTGTTTTCCAAAAAATAGGCTTTTAGAAATCATCATCATCATCATCATCTGACATGGAGCTGACTCGAGGGTCGATCCTGGATACGCCAGGCCCACCCCATGCCAGTAGGTGGTTATGGATGTAAGGGATAGGGTGGGATCGGGTGGGGCATTGCACAACGTTAGCATGTCTGCAATGCCTACCGCAAGACACCGCTGCTGCAACACCAGGTAGTTAGTAAGCTACGCATCAATGGGTTGTTGAGTACGTAGCCGAGACCGTTACGCGATTATGCATTTGAGACTATAAACTTTGGTATCAAAATTTCACAGTGTTCGTATTTCACATCTATCTATTGGCCTAAGGTTACTGATTGCTCATCTCTTAGGTTCCTAATAACTAATAACCTACTTAATATTTACTTCCAAACTTATTGCAACTGTCCGTAATGCGATTATGCATTTGACCCTAATAAACTTTGGTATCAAAGTTTCACAGTGTTCTTATTTCACATCTATCTATTGTTGTAAGATACTGATACCAAAAAATAGGCTTTTAGAAATGTTTCCAAAAATTTATTATTTCAAGAGTTATCTAACAATGTTTCGAATAGAAATAACAATTTGAATCCATACACCCATTCTCCAAATATTTAAACTAAGGTTTTCTGTCTGGGTCATATTTCATCCACTTTTGGCACTCGCTGGTACATTTTTCGACTGAATTTTAAGCTTGGACTGTTAGCTTTCCAAAACGATAGAGTTTATCAAAATGGCACAAGAAACAAAAAACTTATTATCATTTTAGTGAAATGATGTAAAAAAACTTTGAAGTGCCATATCTCCGTAACAGTACCGAATTAAAAAAACTTACTAAGTGGTTTAGGGGTTAGATAACCTTAGCTATATGTGGTTTAAAGCTTTTCGTCCACGTTTAGAATTACCCTGTGTATTCCTTGTTTTTGCTTTCATCCAACATTTGAGTGACTAAATGAGCTCCTTGAAGACTTCACTTTGGGATGAGTTTCGCAACAACGCCAAGTTTTATGTGATTACGAATTGTTTACCGACGATACAAGAATGTGGAAACGTTTAACTAAGAAACGGGAGGCTTTAATAGATACCGGTTTTAACTAAATAAAACGAAAATTGTTCTTAGTCGCCCAGTAGGCGTTGGTTCTTATCTCTCCTTGAGGAATAGACTGGGTGGTTTTATTTCATTTTTATTATTATATATGTTAATATTATGTTAATAGTTTGATTAACCTTTATATGCAAATCCAATTAGGAGTATAAAAGTGATTAAGAGAATCTGCATGATAATAGATATATCGTAAAAACTCACTATTCAAAATATTTGCATATGACTCGATTTCTGGTTTGTTTTGACTAACAGGTTCTTATTATGAATAATAGCTTGTTTTTAACGCTGCTCCGACTGTTTTATTACCTCAAATTACAGGTCTGGCTAATCAAATGGAAAAGTGGAATTCGAAGCTCCCGCAAACGTATTGCCTTTTCCTCTAGATAGTTTCAACTCACTGCAACGCTACATATATTATCAAAGTATTGTTTTTTAGACCAAACACTGGAGAAATGCACTTCCCACATCCAAATTTGTCGTTTTGTATCCGATCCAAGAGCACTTTCTTATGATTTGCACAGAATACGCTTCCTTTGAATGGCATAAACATGAATGAGAAATTTTAAAATTCAAATTGGAGTTTTAAAAACATCGACGCTTCATTTGCATGTCTGATGGTTCTATGAAAGATTAATGTTGAAAATCGCGTTTGGTTTATTTTCATTGTTATTATTTATGAGTCTTTACCGCAGTTTTCGTATTTTATTTTCGGGCGCAATCGCCAGAGACTTAAAGAAGTTCCCCGTTGCTTTCAAAATGAATTTGAATTTAAATTCAGTTTTTATCTTTGATATTCCTTCTTCTGACAGACAAATAGCAGCATTCAGTGAAGTTTGCTCGACGTGTAGGTTTCGGGAGGTCGTGTAGAGATACGCAGAGTCTGTCAAGCATTGTGGGATAGGGAAAAGGGTAGGAAATGCAAAACCATGGAAACGTCAAGATATAGAAAAAATTCGTTTTCGGAAATGCTGTATGATTGATAACTGTTGGTTGTAGAAGACGAACTGAATGTCTTTTATTAAATTATAATTATTATTACATAGCGATTGTTACATATTAAAACTCAGTTCAGTTCCTACAGTCAGCTAAAATGGTTTTAACGAAGAACACAAAGTTTTTTAATCGAATCTTATTTCCCAGTAAAAATGGTGACTGGATTTACGCAGAACGTCCTTGTGTTGATGAACCAGGAGCTTCGTGAAATGTGTTCGCTGTAAATATATTTAGAGGTACTGGCAGTGTAACTTGCAAATCTGGAAGTGGCAGGCTAATACTTTACAATAAAGGCGCCGTTGAACATGTAACCTAGCGTATGGACTGCATCTTTAAGTAAACTTTAGCAGAAGGTAAACCTGGCCTGTGGATTCCTGAAACTCCTTTACACACAGTGAAACTTGGTGTGTGGGTTGGTGTTTTGGCCATACATGCTCTGCTATTGCTTATACCAATATTTATTTGTTTTTGTAAATCAGCTACACAACAATAAACTCCAACTTGCTCCTAGCGCACGCAGCTAGGCAAATATTGCATTATTTGTAGTAGTTTTTTGATAATCGTTTAATAATTAAATGTTTTCGGCTATAAGATTTCCTGGGGACCGCGGTAGAGTAGTGGCCGAAGCGCTCGACTTCGGATTATTTCACTTTCCTAGGGTTTTTGTGGTGCCGTAGTTGTAATTGTAGGGGCATGTGATTTTTATGGGTGGAGCATGTTAGACCTGTCGCATAGCATAAAATGTGCTGAGCTGGAATAAGCTGGGAAGAATAAGAGTCGTGGAGTTCCCGAGCCGCTAAGTCACAACCCTTAAAAAAAGAAAGAAAAATTTCGCGTTATTGGACTTTTTGTGTTTCTGTATACAAAAAACACATTATTTAAGACACCTTATCACATTATTTAAGAATTACTCAAAAACATGCACGATGCTCTTTATTTTGTTTTTGTTTGGGAAATCTAACGAACATACGCTCATCATATTGCAGGGTGTCATACGATTGACAAGGTTTTCGTTTAAATGTTTATGGTTAATACTATGCAGATTAATTGTGCTCTCTTAAACGGTGATAGTTTCAGCAGCAGAGTATTTTGTACCCTAGCAAACATACCTAGAGATATTTCTTTAGTGTCGTTTCGGTCTTGTGCTGTGGCAATCCAATCGGCCTTGTTTTCGTAGCCCATTAAATTTGCCACTAGTTTCTGTAATTGTATCGTCCAGTTCTTGAGGTTCAATGATTCTTCAGTCTGTTAAATACTACGTTAATAGACATACAATCATAAAAGTCTCTGTACTTTATGAAAGTGCTTGGTATTCAACGATATAACGTATTCTTATTGCAGGGATTTCATAGAATTGTTGAGGTTTTTGTTTAAATGTTTGCAGTTGTTGCGGTGTTGATGCATTGTGCTCCCTTGAATTGTGATTCTTTAAAAGCAGTAGAGCGTATTGTTCCTTAGCAAAAGTCCCTAGGGATATTTCGTTACTAGCAGGTCTTATGCTGTGGCTCTCTAGTCCGTCTTGTTTTCATAGCCCATTAAAGATTACCACAAGTTTCTGTAGTTGAATTGTCCAGTCCTTGAAGATCCAGGAATCACTCTGTTAAATACTGCATTTTTAGATACATAAATCTAAAATGTTTAAATGAATAAAATGGTATTCCGGTATCATAGATAGACTTGATACCTAACTATTTCATATCACCAAAAGAGCTGTTGTAAAGAATTCCGCTTTGTGAAGCCAATCTAAACATTAAGTTTTACAGGGCGCTAGAAGTTTCAAAAGCACATTTGAGAATTATAATCGCAGTGCATGCTCATTATTTGTTTCTGAAGTACTAAGAGATAATTATTATTATGTGTTGTTGAAAGTAAAAACCATTGTAACAATGGAACTTAACCTTGACAACTAACAAATAGTAGCTGAAATCCGACGCATGTTTTGCTTTTCACGGCCAGAATTTTGTTGATCAGACTTTAGTATCGCCCAAAATGAACAAAAAGTTGGCAAAAGCATTTACCGAGCTCCTTGGATTCCGTATCTGATATTTTAGTTGTCTCCTTTTTCTCCATACCTACCGACAAAACTTTTAAGATACATGTTTTGCATACATTCACGTATTCTACACTAACCTAAGATTGAGTGTCGAGTAGGATGTGGATAGATTTATTAGTGGCGTGTTTTCTAGACTGGAGTAGAAGAACACACATGTTACCTTGTTACAGCACCTCGTTTCTCACTCTCGACAGGATGCTTGTCGATTACTGATAGATTGTTTCCCAGATATTGTTTACCAACAAGCGAACTGGAAAATACTTTATTTACAATTTATTGTGACAATACCGTTTGTTTAATTAGTTTTGGCGAAAGGCATTGTTTCTGTTTCTCCTTCGCCGCCTGTGCAATTTGCACACAGCACACAGATAACGCTTATCGTATGAAATGTGTTTGCCAAGCCTTATTACCTAACGAGGCAAGGCCTTGAATTTACAGTACTGTTTGTATTTGTTCGCAACTTTTTATTGCGAAGGTTTTGTTTAAAGAAACGGCCGGCTTCTAATTTACAACAATGAAAACGGTGGTGCTATCGAGATTATCAGAAGTGCGAAGGCTTAAGAACAACAAAATTTTAATTATTGGTATCTTATTTGTTAATAGTTGCTTAGCGTATTAATATGTATCTTAATTTACGGCCTTTACAAATTGGTGTTCGAAATTGTCGCTGTATCTGAAACAAACATTAACCAAGCCAACCGAGCCGAAAATACTATAAGAAGTATGATG
This sequence comes from Limonius californicus, assembly GCA_014611495.1. NCBI lineage: Eukaryota > Metazoa > Arthropoda > Insecta > Coleoptera > Elateridae > Limonius > Limonius californicus. Next base: position 19,309 of record JABXWE010010026.1, read on the forward strand.
ACGTTCATCATAAGGTTGAAACAATTTAGTGGGTTACATATGTTTGAAAAATATTCTATAGTATTCTATATTCTTTGAGGCTTTCGCGGTTACTCGAACTGTCAATATTACAATTTACATTCGGCTTAGACCTCGTTATCATTTGGGTACTGGTACTACACACAGCATTATCAGGTAAGGAGCGACCTGTAGCTTGTCTGCTTTTACGAGCATTTGCTCTAGCTTGTTCGTACGAACAAATATTGCTCAAACTTCTGGAGCAAACGCTTGTAAAGGCAGACAAGCTACACGTCGGCCTTATCTGATAATGCTGGGTGTAGTTCCCAAATGACGACGCGGTCTAAGCCGAAAGTAAATTGTAATACCTATATAAGAAATTTTAATCCTGCCAATTTAGCTTTTTAAATACTATTTAACTGTTTATGGAGTATTTCTAGTACTTGTACTGCTAGACAGGAAACTAACTCCTCTCGCTACAAGAAAGAATTCGATTGCAATAATTATGAAATATTGTTAAACAATTTTTAATAATATGGTTTTAGACATACATTTATAAAAACTAGTTATTTCATTGCTTAACCCGGACAGTATATCAAATATATGTCAATTTCATTTGTAAATATAAAAATATTAACGATTTGATTGACACTGTATAGTAGTATGACGTTTCTGTGACATGTCAAGAATTTTTGATTATGTTAACCATGAAATATTGAGGATGATTCTAAGTGTGTGCAAAATACATTAACCACGTGTACCTGAGGATATTTAACACTTAATATTTTTTTTAATTCGGCTCCGTTGCGGAGGTATGGCCCTTCAAAGTTTTTTTTGTATCAATTCACAATTGATACAATGATAATACTTATATTCTTGTCCTATTTTGATAAACTTTGTTGTTTAGGAAAGCTTAACAGTCCAAGCTTAATACCCAAGAACAATGTACAATTGAGTGTGAAAAGTGGATGAAATATATCCCAGAAATGAAAAATTTGATTTAAAAATATGTAAATGAGGGTATATCTTGAAAACGAGGTTGTTTACCTGAGTTTTTTTGCAGCTTCTGGACTAGTATTCTATTTTCCAAAAGTTTATCTTTGCAAATTTTTTTCGAAATTATATATTTAAATAGATATTTAGTAAAGTATCGAATAGAAATGACAATTTAAATATGTACAACCTAATTTAGAAAATTTTACACCAAATTCTTCACTTCTTGGTCAAATTTCTCTCACATAACTGCACATTTTTCTTGAATATACATTGAACTTGTACTGCTGACTTTTCAATACAACGAAATTTATCATAATCGAACAAGAAACAAACAAATTATTTACATTTTAGTGAATTTATTTAAAAAGCCTTGAAGCGCCAGGCCTCCATAACGTAACTGAATAAAAAAATATTATGTAATTCAGATGTTAAATAATCTTAGGTATGCGTGGTTAAAATTTTACGCACATGTTTAGAATCACCCTGTATGTATTAATGATGGATTGTTGATCTTTTTACTGAACATGTACAGTACTTTTTTTAATAATGGCAAAAGTGTCTATGGATTATGTGACCTATTCAAAGCGTTAGTTCTGTTACTCAGAAATATACAGAAAAATATTTTTAATGTGTCATAAAAATGTTTATGTCCCTGTTGGGATAATCAACCAGTTCCTGTAAATGAAACAAAGAAGAAAACAATGTTACAAATAGTGTTCCATGTAATTTCACTTATTTTTTTTGGTGTAGCTCAAGGTAGTGTCTTAGCCCTCTTCTATTGTACAATAACGTTAATAATACTTCTTTATTTGAAAGTAGGCTGGAACTTTCCGGAGCGCCGTTCCGGTAAACATTTGGAAGCGGAACCACAATTCTGGTTTAAAGTCACCAGGCAACAAAGAAATATAATACTGTTTATTATTCATAAACAATCTACAAACAAAAGTAAAACAAAATGATTTTTCACTGGAAAGAAAAGTTATCTTAGGTTTATACCCAGAAGGGGGCCAATATAGGCGCCAGTCGGGTTTCGTACTGGAATCATTAGCCCCTCTTCCGCCAGTAACAGGAATGTAAGGATGGAAAAGAACAAGATAAATTAATAAAGCGATTTCGTGGAAGGATATTGTCCCAGTATTTGCCTATATCATCCAGGGCAGCCACGAAGAACTTGTGTCAGGATTGATGTACACTATAGGTACCGCTGAGCCACCTTCCTCGGCGATATGATTTCTTACTTAACTGTGTGCTTCTTATATACCCGGCTATAAGTACCAATCCAAAAGAAAGTACCGATTGGTACTAAACTTTTCGTATCATATCATAATTTGTTAATAATTAGTTTGCTGTAATCCACCGGGATTGTACGGTTAAGGAATAAAAACAGCCACTAAAACACTAAATGAGATTGAATTTTGTACAACCTAACATAGTTAGCCGTTCCGCAACTTGTAATGAAATGCAGATCAGAGCAAACCCTATTCAACAGTTTCCAGTCTGATTTCCCATTAAAAAAGCGCTTCGTGGTTTCGAAGAAGCGCGCTGTAAATTTCTAATCGGGATGTTGCTGATGGAATGAACTTCCACGATCCGTTCTGCGTGTGGCGAACTTTTCGATTTGGTTCGCAATAAAGGGTCAGTTTTTTCCTATTTTGTCGTAACAATCTAATTAATTTTCGGATTATATTGATCCAGCAGGGCTTGAAACCTACCTATTAATTTGTAATTTATATGCACAATTATAAAGCATCTTTTGCAATTATTTCTAAAGATTGTCGTTTAAAAAAAACAAAACAAAGTAGATTATATGAAAAGTGGACCAGACTGTAAAGTGAGGATATTAAAGTCGTATCTTTTTATTTCTGTGGTTACATCGTGTTTGTCAAAATCCTTTTTACGACTATCAGTTAAAAGCTAGCAGCAAATTGCAACATAATGTGTCTTTTCAGTCTGGTGACCTTCTGGTACCCAAATCGCGATTGGTTGCCCAACGAATGGAGTGAGAAGGTCACCGGGGCGCTACTGAAGCGCTGAGCCGCTGCCGAGAAAGGTCATCGGCGAAGTTTAACTTCACAATGTAAGCAGATAACCTGGATCGATTAATATCCACATTCATAACAAACGTACCGGGAATGGTTAATATTCCATTAAAAATATCCTCCGTAATGAAATGTGTATTGGATCGGTTAACTTGCTGCTCAATTAAAAACAAACATACCTAGCGTTTATTTTTTATAGTGTTCGTATCATTAGGCGAAATTTGTTTTTGTTTCTGGGAGACTCATTATGATATGATGGATTAGTTCAGAGCCACACAATTTGGAGCAGACTCGATTTTAATATTCGTGATGCTTTTGTTCCGCCTGTTTCTTAGAAAACAGTCAATTTACCGCCAGGTAGGGTTAAATATTTACTATAGACATTTTGTATGTTTGATAGGAAATTTCCTACACGGGTTGTTAACCTTGAAGAAAGTTGTAATTTGTTTTTTTTCCTGTACTAACCGTACTAACCAAGTAATCAATACAGGGATTGTATGGAAAAATTCCAAATATGCATAACCCTTTTTTTGGAACAAGTGCTTCTGGTTTCTTGGTTTATTAGATGTTTTAAAGCTAGTTTTATTAATTATTACAACACTGTAATTTGCGTTTGATATCACCAACCGTCAATATAATTCAACTAAGGTTAATTAAATGAAGATAATGATTTTTTGGTATGAAACCTTGATGGATTAATGAAACTTACAAAGACTCATCTATCATAGTATCATCATTTGACAATTGCATGTTTCAGTGTTATAAGTATCAGATAAGAAGGAATTGGTCTCAGGCATTGTCTATTCACATTGCGTTTCTCCTTTCCTTACATGTTAAATTGAAGTTTGCTCTGCAAAGGTGGAAGAAGGATTCGCAATGCATCCATTTGACTCAACGCCCAAGCGTTGGTTGTTATGCCACATTGTATTATGAATTATGGAATCGGAAGGTTCCGGTAGAATAGTCTCGGCTAACTGCACGGTTTTGAGGAATACGGAGATTATAAATATTTTATATATAGGGTGAGTAACATAACCAACATTGCTTTCAAGGATTATACTCGTCAAAGAATGGCAAGCATCCGTATTTAAGGGTTGGTGAGAGTGGAAACATCAAGAAGCATACACAGGGAATAAATTTTAAAGCAAAGTATTTGGCACATTTGAAAATTACGCAAATAATAATAAGTACTCTATTGAATAATTTAAAGAATGTATCGGTACAGCAACTAATTCTAGGAGGAAAACTGAGTTGTCTTACTATGGTACTCTAATTCAGTATTCTGTGAAGGTTTAATATTGAGACATCAAATTAAAACGGCGAAAACAGCATCTGGGAGTTACTTTGCCAGGTTAGATTTTTATTCTATCAAATATCACAACTGATGAATATCAGCCGACAAGTATACTTCACAAAGTACTTTGTTAGTACTGAGACTGATAATGGTATAGCAGCATGAAAATAAAGCTTTCCAAAATCGATTGTTTTATATTATTCTATTTAGTTCATCTTAAGTTTGATCTCTTACGTCAAATCCCATCTAGAAGTCATTGGCTTCATTGTTATCAACAACGGTGAGGTTGGTGCCAACGCATTAGGCTTCTATGTTAGGGGTTTTGGTTTCAAATTCCAATATAGCAGTATTGGATTATAAACGCTTCTGCTCCCTTGTAACACCATATCAAATCAGGAAGATGTTTTACCTAGAAAGGCATTTCTGCAGTAGAAGTGTTTGCTTCTTCGTTTGGAACTCACATTACCAATGTTCACCTTAAACACGTTTAACAGCCATATCACCAAAGACCAAAGATCGTTAAGTATTCAAAAGAGAATACATTCGAAGCAGATATACAGGGTGTCACTTTAAAACGTTTCTACCACACGGAGGGGAATCATAATGACTCGTAAGGTAATTCAACTCCTAAGGCTATAGGTACACAAAAAAAACTCAAAAGGTTCTGAACCAATTACTGTAATTAAAATATAAATATGTATATTAGATTAAATGTTCAATATGTGTTCCGTTATTTTCTAGGCAGTAGTAAAGTCTACTCTCGAATTCTCTACAAACATTTTGGAAGGTTTGTCCCGGAATGGTTAGGTATTCCTGAACTATTCCTTATTGCAGATGTGGAGTGGAATGACGCTGATTTTGTAGACAACAGATAGGTGACCCCTTCAAAAGAAATCTAATGAGGCCAAATATGGAGATCTTGTGAACCATTCTGTTGGTCCTTTTCTACCAATCGAGTCGGAGGGAAAATAGTTGCTACTACTGAATAGCAATGAGATATCATAAAGTGGGTATTACCATTTGAAATTTTTGTAGGATACCTAGACCCCAATGAGTGGAATAGGGAAGGGCTACCTTATTAATCATTTTGATTCATACTCCGTGTTGTATAAACGTTTTCTAGAATAGCTCAAAGCCTATTTTACTTCCAGCTATATAGCACATTGTACTTTTCTAAATTGACACCCTGTAAGATGATGATGGGGCACCTTTAGTCTTCTTCCAAGATTCAAGTACAAATGAAAACACTAACATGAAATTGCAAAATACCTTATTCTTTCTATTGTTCCTAATTGGTGGATGTAACTACAAATATAATAATGATAATTTAAATTTTGAATGAGCTAGCCAAATAGAAAGGAAATCTATGTATTTAGTTAACTTTTATACCTATAGCAGTAGTGAATGAACAATTAAATAAAGTACGTAAAAATAACTATTTTAATTTTTTTTAAATTTGCGTGCTCTGATATTGCCCTCTATTTTAATTTAAATTGTAAATATTGTTTCTGCGTTTTTCTGGCTTTTAAATTATTTTAGTGTAAAACAACTTCCAACTTCTAGGTAATTGAATTTAACCTTGGTGGCATTGGTAGGATTTGTAGGCAACTGTTTTTAAAGATAATGGCGTAAGATTATTAAAAGGGAATAATAGAATTGATGGGTAATAATAAAAAGATGAATATAATTCGGGTTTTTCTAAGTATTATTATTTGGGCGCAGTTGGTAGGACTGCTTTCAAAAACGCAGGAAAAGGTTGCTGAGTATTTAATACTTGCAAGTTAGTAATATTAATGAGACATTGATTATTAAATATATTATGTATTTATAACAATATTTGTATGTTGTATTCAAAAGTGTACATTATTTATGATTAAACCAGGGCGAAGGTTTGCGTGAAGTATATATGTATATGTACACACTTCTCATTTTAGACCCTTTCAAGAAATTCCCCGGAATTAAATTTCGGGTGGCTCGATGAATATTCATCAAAATGGCAGAAATTAGATTCTGAATGAAACAGATCGTCAGGGCTACAAGTTTATTTTAGTCTTCGCCCCAGAATCATATATTTCGCGTTAAATTCGGTGTCTTGTTTCACTCCAACTTAATTCATCCTGTTCTTTGTTTTTGGTAGGGCAAATAGATCACTGCCGTCTAAATATTTGGGTAGTTGGGTAAAGTTTATGGATGTGCAGTGGTGTTTTATTTCGAGAAGAGCAGTACGTGCGCATAGGATGAAGTGGCAAGTCCCGTTAAATTCAGGAACAACTGCGTTTCCAGATTTAGAGAGACCTCCCAACTGTTCACCCATACGTCAGGGAGTTGGCGAATCTCGTGTTTATGCTTTTTTGTGCTGTAAAGACGACACTAAGTGCCATGCACCCGCTTGACTGACGAAGTAGGCTACCAAGCTGCTGTCAGAACCATCGCGACCTACACCAACTGATTCGGCGCTGAGGTGTTATAAACTGGATGCAATCAACATGGCAATTACATTAACATGCGCCTGTAAAAATAGCGACCGGGATTGGTATTTGCAGCTGTGAATGCCTCCTCCTCTATTTATAATGCGAGCTTTATTTATACATTCCAGATGCATGCCATAACGAGGTTACAAGGACCGCTCTTGACTTTGTGAACTGGTATCAATGTACGCCTCTATCGATTCAACCTTCGCCTTCATTTAGGTGTTATTAGTTCATTCGGCTGGAATGGAATTCACACAGACAGATAATATAGGATATTGCGTCATCGCCTCTTCCATCATTCGTTGGGATAATTTTGAGGCCTTTTAGGGCTTGCCCAAGTATAATGGATGAATACCAATTGTGCGCGCATTTATGAGAAATTCTACATCGTTTCACAAAAATTCGATAAGCCGTAGTGAATAGATTTTATTAATTTAAAATCGTTGATGTTGTGTGTTTAAATATTCATGAAAAATTGAGCAATTGAGGTTAACAATGGCATATTGTGATAACATGAAGAGTACTACGATTACATATATTCCAGACCTTGTTCGACGTTTTGGGTTATGAATATTCAATGGCAACGTAGTTGAAGGCACAATTATATTACTTGTTAAATTTCAACCTGTCTGTTTAATAATGTGATGGCTCAGCGTGATAACGTCGAATAACCTACATATATACCATTTTATATTGAATTATCTAATATCGAAAACAATTTTAATTGGATTATGAAAAGATTGTGAAAGATTTTATCAGCTACCTAAACAGGGATCACATCGAAACGATTTTCTTAATTAAACTGAGAACATTCGTATCGGTTTTGGTAGGCATCGTCATGAGCTAATGCATTCGTGCATGTAATGATTTCGCAACGGCGAAAAATCTGTAAACATTTATTCCACAAATAGAGAAACATTCTACCTAAAAAGCCTCCGTTCTCAATTTTCAGTCTCTTTGGTCACTAATCTTTCCGGTTGATATGTATTTGGTATCGATTTTCTGATTTATCCAGTATCGTAGTAGAAGGTAATTGGATTATGGAAACGTTGTAAGAGATTTTAGAAGCTGTGTTAAAAGCGATTAAATCAAAACTAAGAATCTATTACCTTTGGGAGGTATCGTCATGAGCTAATGCAACAAGCGTGAAGGTATCTAATGATTTCGGCGAAAGAAAACTAGTCGACAAGTAGGAAAAGTTCTCCCGTTGCTCCTGTATAACCTATTCTACTTAAAAAGCAACAGTTTTCAGTTGTCAATCTGTGTGGCCACTATTATCTTGGTATGCTATATATTTGGTACTGATATAAACTATATCGGAATATAATTAAGTCAATGATATTATAAAAAGGTTTTCTCCACGACCACTACGGAAATTTCACAATTCTGAAATCAATTTTGATAATAGAAAGTTAACATTCTAACCCTTGTTATGGAAGAAATATTCTAGCACACTTACCGGCTTATGCATTTTGCATGTATTTCATTCCATTACTAGTGATGGAATGAAATACATACAATATTCCGTAACAGTATAACAAAAAAAAAACAGTTAGTCTAGGAATCCATGACTAACAATTGACTTGAAACGTCATAATTTTGCAATTTCTTTGTAAATATTTGTTCCGAATCTTATTAATTTTATTGTATTTATTACATATCTTGTGGTCGTGGAGAAAGTATAGTCTGCTACTCGGTTGGGAATGGAAATTCGATGCTCATGGTTCCTCACGCTCGCCTTCTGCTCGCGTTCGGAAGATTCCACTCGCATCGAATTTCCATTCCAACCTCGTTACAGAATGTACTATTCTAAATTGAACTGCGAATGTTGTTATTGCCATTGGGAGGTATTGTCGTGAGCTAATGAGACATTCGTGTAAGTAAAGATTTCATAAATGCAGCCTCCATAACTCCAGAAAATATATCGACCCCTAAAATAGCGAAACGTTCTTCTCTACGCCTGTGATATTATTCCACCAGTTTTCAATTTTCAGCGTGTCTGATCAATATTATGTCTCAAGTTGATAGCGGAGTGTAAAGTCATTTTACGTAACGTAGGGAAATTCCATGTAACGTGAAATACACGCGAGTAATCTCTCTCTGGATTATTTTGGAACAAAATGGTACAAAGGAAAACTGCTTAAAATTAGAAACTCCTCTAAAACTAGTATTGAATTATTGAAAGCTGGGCCCTTGAATTGCTGTTTTCAAAGGAAGCATAAAAGAATACCGCTTTGTTAGGAATATTGTGTTTTATTTACCTTTTGTAACTAATTTCCTGTGTATATATTTTATAACACCATTCATATGAGTTTCTGGAATTCATCTTCTCCAATATTTCCTAAATGGAAACGATTAAAATACATGCAATATCAGTACTAGAAGCTGAATGTAATTTTGAAAATTTGCATTTTTTCTTATTATGGTCAGGAGAAAAAGTTCTTTGACTTCACATGGTATTTCCTTACGTTTCATGAAACTCTTCACCTTGTATATTACACATTGATTTAATGAACATTGAAATGCGATTAAATACCTAAACGCGTAAGGTTTTGCCAATTATAACAAAGGCCATCACAAAATTTGTAATTCGTAAAACTGATACCATTACTATCACCTCTTGGGAGGTAGTGTCATGAGACAGGAATATTTTTTATTAAAAAACGAGGCTCTATCGAGCTATAATAACAACTATTTTTAAATATGTTCAATACATTGTCAGCAGTAAACGCTTTACCGCATTGAAATATTATAAGAGAATCCCAGCAGGATTATACAAATGTGCTATAAATAAAATATAGAAATGGAAAATCCAGTTTTACATTTCATTATACATCCAAAATGCAAAACTGTTTCGGTTTTCTCGTGCTTCGCAAGAATTTGAATGAACTGGCGCTATTTACAGGTTTGTGAAGTGGGAGCATATTCAGGTCAGTATTCGTCAATTTACAATCGCTGGAAGGACTGTTCACATTTTTAACGAGCTTTTAATAGCATTAATGGATGGAAAGCCTTTTTATTCAGGGTAGTTTATTTTAACAATGCATACAAGTATGTAGAAGTTTTATTTTAATGCCTTCCTTATTTACTTTTTAGGATGGGTTTTTAATATTATAAGTTTCTCCAGGTTTTTTACGTAATCTCTCAAGCTACTGAAAAATTTTCTGCAATTTCCACAAATTTTTAAAGCAATCCGTTATAGTTACATTATACTAAAGAACGTTTCATCTTTAATTTCTATGGCACCGGCACTCTCCACTGCCACGTGCTTCTCGTTAACGCTATAGTACTTTTTAGGTTATATTTTTCTTTGAATGCCGTATTGTATTAGAAATGTAGCGATCTTCTTCGTACTCCAGATTAAAGTTGTCTCCTAACAGCGGGAAGTGCAGATACTTCTACCCATAAAAGATTTACTAACTAATGTTTTTGCTTACTTGCTCATAAAAGCTTAATTTATTCTAACGTCTCTTGAAAAAAATTAGAAGGTTGGTTTCGATATAGATATCAGGTGAATCTAAATCAGATGCGTGCTCGTGTGTGTGATATTAAACTTTGATGATCATAAATGTTACCTCTTCCAAATGACCTGAAACATACATGCATTGTAATACTGGCGACGAATCTATTCGGAAGATACTGAAGCGTGAGCGAGGTCGCCGATTATATTGAGACCACGATTGATGTTTGAGCACCGAAGTGCGAGCAAATTCCCTGCAAACGATGTTCGGGGGAGTGTCTAGACCTTCAACTTAAACGCTCGTTTATTTCAATCTCACACGCAAAATCCGGACTGGCTTTTTGAGGATTTCGTTTTTTGCGCTCATTCATATACCCAGCGATTGACGGACAGATACATTTGCTGGATATGCCATACGACAAACCATATTGTCTATGAGAATAGTTCTGAATCTGGGTCACGTTGGAGATGCAAAGTATAAAACCCAACAAAAGAACATCCCCTTTTGTTGGACTAAAATAGCGTGGAGTAGATTGTGAGAAACCAAGCAATTTTCTCTGCTCCTTGCGAGGGCGTCGGCAACATTTCAGGATTTCGTCGCTACTGCCAAAGCTCCTTTACGAGCTTTGGTTTATCGGGCGCGTCGGATTAGTATCTTATCTGAAAGGAATGCATCCGCTCTGCAAGCTGCAACCGTTTCGACTTCAGGAAGAAAACGTTCGCAGATATGTGGCGGTTGTAACACATTTCATCTCGCAGAATGCCATCTGCAAGAAGCGCTTTGTCCCCCACCGTTATCTTACAGCTTTTCAGTCTGAAACTGGAATTGCTGACGTGATATTTGTGTCAATCAAGAAATATTGTGCGACGCCGTTTTCAAAAAGCCTGCGCTGCGTTTCAGTTTCAAGATATTTTTAGCTGACACATGATGTGTTGCTTTTTTTACTTGGATGTCCTTTGTCGATTTTATACTTCACATATACAGGGCAAATCAAATGTCGTGTTTATTTGATTAAAATGAGTTAGTAGAAGAATTTCTTGTCTGTATTAATTCCCAAAGAAATCAAACGAAATTGTTTTACATTTTCAGATATCTCAAAGATTATTATATTATTTCGTGATTTATTCTTAGCAGAATTGAAAAATTGCTAAACCAATGTAGGCCAAATCCTGTAATAACATCGGCCACCACAAATTCAGCTACGTTTTAAATAGAATGGAACAGTCATCAAGTTAGTTCATTTTTTCATATAGGACTTTACACAACTAGATGTTTTTATCTATTTATAACTGGATTTATGGTTATCCAGTGATTTAGTATGAATTAAAAATTTTGCTATTTTAGGATTTTAATGGTGAAATATTCCCGCCAAATGAAAAACGCTAATATTTCAAGTGAAATTGGTTAATATTTTACAAAAGCACTTTAATAAAACTACCAACACTTTAATAACTATTAACATTACAACTCGCTATTGCGCCAAAAATGAAGAAAAAAGATCGACTAATAGAAGATGTTATAAATAATACTACAATATTTAATTATACGTTAGTGATGTGCGGTACCGGTAACGGGCTAACTATTAACACTGATAGCGTAGATCACCGGCGCTTACCAAGCGTACTACAAGAACGAGCTGTTTAGGTCACCGGTGACCTAAAGGTTTACCAACCGAATGGGTCACTCCAGTCACCGGTGACCTAAATGAGCCGCTTCGGTCACCGGTGACCTAAATGGGCCACATAGATCATGGCTGACCTGCGTTATGTGATTATTGACTCTTTGCTGTCGGGTATTTGATTGTTTACTATTTGTGTCGGATGAACTATGAATATTTTCTTTATACAAACGTGTAGACGGGTGTTGTAAGTATGCTATAACATTTGAGCAGAAAGTGTGTTACTTGAAAAAATAGGGGATAATATATTATCCGAGTTTACTTTTGCCGTAGAATACTAAAAATGAGTAATATTCAAATACATCCGCCTGACAAACAGAAATATGTGTACATATACATAAATAAGGAACCGCGCTAGAATAGTGGCCGAGTTGATTGGCTTAGGAGTTATACTACCAAAGTCGCTCAGGTTCGCACCCTGAGCACTGCACTTTCCCAGAGTATTTGTGATGCCTTAGTTGTAGTTGTGGCATGTTAGGCAAGTGTACAGCACGAAATATGCTGAGCCGGGATACGCTGGGTGGGAAAGGAATCAGGAGCTGCTTAAGGCAACTCCATGATACATAATATACATAAATGTAGTTATCTTTGTACTGCCGAGCAGTGAATTGCGTTATGTAACCACAGAAAATGTTAAATTATATTTCCTACAATCACGTCCTCGCCAGTGATATTTGACCATAACAGTAAACCTGTTAATATCATTTTAATGTATTTGAATTGTAATTGAAATGTAACTGGAGATGTACTATACTTGAATAGAATCATCGAAGTGCCAAATATAAAAATCGAATTGATTATGTTGTCCCTTTCTACATTTTATAATAAAGTCCACCCTGAACGCTACGATAAACGGTATTTTTTCAACTCGTGAGGATTGTCTGTTGAATTTTGTATCTTCACCCACAAGTTTAAATTAATCTATTGACATACTTTGGCTTGCAAAACCAAGATCTCAACCCAATTTGCTTTGGTGTTGCTTTTCGATTGAAGTATGCTATACAGATGCCTTCAAAGAGTTTCTTGTTATTCTTTTTAAAATTCCATCGACTTTGTAGGGAATGTCATGTCCTAAGGCTGTTTGTTGTGGAAAAAAGATATTTCGCAGAGGATTTTATTTCTTGAACGTATTGACAATAAACTTTGAAACCTGTAATAGGTTAATTGTTTTACTAATATGGTGGTCATCAACAAAAAGATGCCATAAAAGTGTTTGTACGGGATTTAACTAATTGGTTGGAATCGACTATTTAATAAATGTTTCAGTTTTTTTAGGATATATAAAATTAATTTAAAATTTAGGATGAGTATCTTAAACATATTTGTTAAACATGCTCTGTCCAATTTTACCAGTCGCTACATATAAGTGAGAAGAGAATTTGAATCGCCCTGTGTACGGTTGCCTAACGCTATTCCTAAAAAATGATGTTATTGATAATTGTTAGCCTTAATTTACGAAATATGCATTTAAAAATCATTTTAAAAAGATCGAAATCATTGCGAAACGTCCTTTAACGTTTACTTTACTGTAAATACGATCTAGGACGTTCTGGCTGGACAATTTTGGCACAGGGATGGTTGGGCGTAGAATCGTTGGAGACGGTTTGGCACGGGGACTGCTCAGCGCAGGGACGTTTAGCGCGGGGACTGTTGCGCGCACGAACGTTTAGCGCGGAGACTGTTGCGCGTAGGGACATTTTGACGCAAACATATTAAAGTGGTATATTTTATAAAAAGTTCTGTTTTATTAATAAAATTGCGGAATTATTCAATTTTTATAACTCAAGTTGATAAAACAGCTGATTTATTAAAAGTTACTTCACCAAATATTCAAAAATAAGCTTTCTTAAATATATTTTATGTAACAGTATTGTTGTATTTATGATATGGAATCAGAAAATTTTTAATTGCGTATTTGAAAATGTACCGTATATAAATGAAAGTACTTACACCTTTATACATGTTTTTTATTATTAAAATTAAATAAACTTTTGATGAGTGTATTTAATTTCATATTGTGTATCGGTCGTAAAGTTTCCCATTCACCGAAGAGTCGCTAAAGATTGCTTATAGATCAATAAATAACACATATTTCAAGGATAAAAAATTATTAAATGTCAGTACACCTTTTGTCTTAATGTATTCAATTTATTTTGAAAAGTCTAGTTTGTAACTGTAGAAATATAAGCAATTCGCATTGTTTTAATAAACGTTACTATTGGAGCCGTTCCGTAATGAAATATTCGATATCAAGTGTAAGAATGTAGCTATTCCATCATTAAAAATTGTGTCAGAATGCTTATATTCTAAAATGGTTATAGTCATATTATCCGCACTAAGTGAAGAAAGATAGCCTTCCGAAATTTTAATAAACTTAAATTATTTATTGGGCCTGAAAAATCAATTTTTTTTAACTTTGAAAAAGATTACACACTAATAAAAAAAAATAAAAACGGATCTGCGCTAAACCGACCGCACCAAAACAGGTTTCTGTAATATATTTACTGTTGAACTATTACTGTAATATGCAGAATGTTCCCTGTATATTGTTATACATTTTTTAGGTTAGATTGCGATTTATTTACGTCTGCTTCCGAATCTTTCTTCATATTATTTGGGCTATATTTCGCATGTTCATTCTATGTTTGACCTAGGGAAGGTTAAAGTATTTATACAAATTAAATTATATATATTATGTTATAACTGCTCTATTCAATATCTTTGATTACGTTTATATGCAGTAAAATTTCCCGTTGAGGCTACACAATACACGCCACTGAAAATAATAGCTAATCAAGCGTAATGAAATCTTGCTTTCTCGGTAATCGAACCCGAAGTTTTAATTAATCCACGTGAAATTTATTCATTTAACAAAAATTTACTCAAAGCCAGTACCCCAGTAGATTACTCGAGCTAGGCCCTTCGTAAATCAATAAATATGTTAGGTAGGAATATTTATATTTGTTCGCTTTGATAGGTCGTAACTCCGCTAGCCATCATAAAACTCATTGTTCGTGAATGATTGATGTTGCTTTGTTGCATTTTTGCAGACTGGCTGCAAACCCACGTCCAAAGAACTGTTAGAGCCCGCAAATGAATAGGTGTAAAACGATGATTGAATTGCAGTCGCACATGCATACTTTCCTGCTGTACAACATTTGCATTTTACTGTCGTTTCTGAGAGGCGCCTATATGTGTGTATGCAAAAGCGGTGCTCTATTCGACATTAATATCGTTGTCAAAAGCTTGCATAAGTTAATTTATACAAACATATTTTGCAGCTCCATAGCTGGAACGTAAGTACAGGTTGGTTTAGAATTAGCGAATCAAACGGATATGGTAAATTCCTTAAGCGAAAAGAAGACAAAAAGTCTGTGAACATATGTACTATACAAGCAGTTATCAAATAATTTTCTTGAAAGAGGCCAGAGGCTAATTTTGAAGTATTGCTTCAGTTTCACGATGAAATATGACATTCTAGTGTCGTAAAAATCAAATATAGTAGACGCTCGATAGCGTAAACACCGGATAATGGAAACATCGCGCTAATGTTAACACAAAATTCTTACTATAGGATCAAATGGAACGCCCGACAGCGTAAACAACCTGTACAGCTCGATAACGTAAACACTTCTTTTTTTTTATGATGTATATACGTAACTCTCAACAAATTATTTGTAGGAGCCTCGTTGATTTCATTTTAGTCGTTGTTAAACTTAAGCCAGACATATTGCATGCGTTTATGCATTACGACTATGGCATCCACATCCAATAAAAGAAAGTGTTTAAGATTGAGTGACAAAGTGAAAATCATAGAAGAGGTTGCACTAGGTCCGGGAGTGGCAAAATTAGCAAGAAAATATTAATTGTGTTAGTAAAAACGTTTCTTTTAACAATTTGCTTATTAATAAAATCACGCTCGATCATGTGAACATTTCGGGTCTGAATTACTTCACGTTATCGAGCGTCTGCTGTAATGGTTTTCAAATATATCTGATAAACTCCTGTTAAATTCAAAAATGCCGAGTTACGTCTTTGCAGTTAACATTAGGTAGTTCACAGAAAACTGCCCTGATGAGATTTTGTTGAATTTGCCGTTTTTCTGATATTTTAAATTTCGAAACTCCAATTATTCCACAGAAAAATAAAATCGTGATTTACTAGTATCTATTCCGAGACATATCTCGCTGTTTATGTAAAATAAAAGTTGTATCTTAATCAATTATCGGAAATAGCGCGGTCACTACTTGTATAAATGACTAAACCTACACTAATACGCTACTACCCTGGTGCCTCGGAGTGCACCTAAAGCCGTTGGTCTCCCTGGGTTAGTGCCCCACGGCACTAACTACCTCTAAAGTAGTTCAGTTCTCCCCGAAAACATTTCCCATACGCAATGTATATTTTTTATGGGAAATAGTTTCGCTTTTCGTAAGTGAAGTGCACCTGTATGTCTGAAAAAAAGAGCAGATGACAGCTAATCAAAATATTACAAGAGTACCAATTTATCAAAAATTTAATGTGATATAATCTCAACACTATTTCTAAATATGCTAAGGGTATATTAGTATATAATTGTCCGAAACGGGGCCACCTTATTTGATGTCTCCACCATTTTAAGGTTATACGTACACCTTGTACATCAATATTCAGTTGATGACAACATTAGCACAGACTTACTAATTACGAGTCAGCCTTTGAACATATGTGCATACAGGGTGTTTCATTTGATGTCGTCCCAGAAATTGTTTTTTTCTTAGCAGTTTAAACATATAACTTTCCTATCTACTAATTTCGTTTAAAAATCAAAATTTGGGATTTTGAGAACATCCTTTTGGAATATCAAAATGGAATTCATCAGGTATAAACTGAATCGGAAATTTGAACATTTTGAATGTGAGAATTATGTATAAAACGAGCGATTGTTGCGAAAGTTGTTATCTTCAAAATTAAGATCTATACATTTTGTTAACATTTCGGTACTCCCTTTGACATGAAGTATAAGTTATTAAATGTTGGGGCGTATTTTATTTGTTTTTATTGATAAAGCTGTTTTTGAGGCCTTTCATCTTCTTTCTTCCTTAATAAATTCTTCTTTTACCTTTCGGTATCGAAGTTGCCATTCATACATTCGGGATTAATTGAAGGTGATGGGTCCCCTTTGCATCACGATCCCCCTCCTCCACGCCTTTCACATTTGTTACAAATTTTAATTCAAGTACCTTTACGGAAATTCTGACTGCAGTGTTTGTTATTTCAAAAGCTTCCGATCCAATTAACATAAATTTTGAGTTAGCTTATACTTGTATACCCTTATACCCTTATGACCCCGCTACAAAATGTTAGATGTAAAAAATGTACCACTTAAAACACTTCTAAGAATTTTGCTGCAAGGTTCTAAGGTGGTGGAGATCTATAGGCCTTATCCTATTAATTACTCAAAATTGGTATTTTCGACATACATAGGAATTTTTAAAAACTGGAAATTCAATTTCTCTACTCAAAAGCGAGTTGACTGCTCAAAGAAAATTTTAAATGATTCAAAGCTCTTGATATCGATCAAGCTCATTGTGATGTCAAATAAAACTACTTAGGCTTTTGTATTTGTGATAATTACACGATCTAAATTTTGAAGCTTACTGTATATATCCAGCGTTATAATCACACCGTTTCGTTATAATGTCAGTCCACTTCAACTTCAATACTTTTCCTCACTTCTGTACATACGCTTGATTGGGCTTACATTAAACGTGGTAGCGTTTGTGATAATTTTAGAAAAGGTTTGAATTTTGGGTAATTTAATGTAAAAAAGTTTGCAAAGTAATAATTTGATAGTTGATACGTATGCTATCATAAGTGAGACATATTTGCTATATATCACTTAGTCTGTGTCTTGTGGTGATCCATCTGAACTCGTAGGTTGTTTAATGTTTATACATACGGCATCCCTATTCAATGGCCAAACCTTACCAAACTTTCAATGGGATTGCTTGAAAACAGATGCCCGAAAAAGATAAGTGATCCCCACCAGGAAAGAAGGAAGGCCTTTAGGGCCTGTAATGAAAGCATTAGGAGATCTATGGCAACAATGTATAAATTGGATGAATTCATACAAGAGCATGATACTGTATAATTATCGTTTATCTTATGTAATCAGTATTACATTATCGTGTCATCTAAAAATACTAATTTCCCTAGGTATCTGTGTTACTGTTGATAAAGGTCTCCCCAAGTAACATCATCCAATGACACAAACGCCCACGCCTGCAAACTTATCAAACTTGCCGCGTATTATACATCATTAGCGTCGGATGAGCGACCTTATATTACTAATAATATTGTAAACAAAACCGCGAAGAGGAATAAACAGAAAAGCGAGAGCTTCTAGGGAAAGTCTAAGGATTCATTATCGAAGGGGTTTCCTCCAGAATGACTTCTAAGGGTTGATCACACTGGCAGCGTCGACATCTGGATCTCAGCTTTAGTACTTTTTGATTGTATTTATAGAACGGATGTGGCAGTATTTGTTTTCTGTATCGGTGCAGTTCCCATGCACATTGCTGAACTTGCCTTTAAATCGTCGTGCACACGAAGTCAAGCGAAAATTAAAAGTAGGAACACATGACAGGAAAGTTTTATTTCCATCCGGTTTCAATATACCACACTGACACAATTTATTCTGATTCCGGTACAACTGTGTTGCCACCCACGGGATCTGGGCTGGGTCTATGGAAAGTGTTATGTAACGTAAGCTACACATAGAAATTGCCGTTAAAAATTGCCAAAACGAATGGGGTGATTTAGCACGAAGAAGAAAAATCGACAACATTTGTTTCAGCTTTTTAATTTTTATTTTGTTAAGAGTCCGCCCACGTAAAACTTTGCAAGCTAATAGCCATCGTCTTGGGAAATTCATCAAGGGACAATATCCGTGGGCCGGAAGGTATTTTTGTTTAAATTTAATAACTTCTTTTGTAAATGACTATGCGATTAGAAAAGCACTTGAAAGGAAATTGGTATTTTCCCTATTTTTACAATGATAAAAACCGCTGCTATTTTTGGATATACTAAAATTCGTACATTTTTGTTTATGAGCGAAGGAAACTCATCATCATCATCGATGAAAAAAGGGTCGAAACCGCCCTGGTAACCTCCTTAAAAATCTAAGAATAAAGCTCTTAGCAATGGGAACTTCTACTGAAAACGATAACTATATCATGATTATTTATGTTTGACTGGTCAGGGTTTTAAAATCCTTCTTTGCTGAGTATTGTCAGCTGACCGATTTTATTCAGACCCTTATTTTCACATTTTTTTGAATCTCTTTAAATTTTAAATATATCCAAACACAAATATGTTCTTGGTTGACGTAACTGCAATATTCTGCTAGGTATATGTTTCCTTATTCTTTTATTAAATATCGCCTTCCATTATCTTTCTTTTTGGTTGAACTTCAATATTCGGCACTTCTTCTTCATTATCTATGTTTTATTCTTGATATTTTATATTTGGAGACTTATTTACTGCAGCTTCCGTGGCATCATTTTTTTATACTTCTTCTAGATTCAAATCATCTTCCATTATGTTTATGACTGTTTAACGTCAATATTCTAGATATGTCTTCTTCACTATGAATGCTACCTTTTTCTTGTAATTAGCTTCTTTCCAATGGTATTAAGCTTTTAATATGTGTAAGTTTAATACTGTTCTTTTAGATGTATTGTGGTTCTTCTTGTTGTTTATGTAACACATCTTGTTTCCTTTTGTGTGCGATTTGTTTAACTACAATATTCTTCATCTAGATATGTTCGTTGCGTCTTCTCTTCTTTTTCACTGATAATAATATTTGTTCCTTCTTGATTAAGTCGTGACTATTTTTTTACAGTAGTATTAAGTTTAAATTCGTGTATCTTTAATGTGGTTCTTGTAGATATATTTTGATCTCTTTGTTCTCTATGCAGCATATTTAAGCGCTTGTTTTAAATTTTTAGTAAAATTTATACTGAAGACATTGTTTCTAACAAGGAAATCATTAAATAATCCTTGAAGAACTGTGAAAGTTTGTATTTTTGACATTTTTGTGTATTACGCGGTATTGACTAGAAGTTCTGGTTACAAACTCCCACTATTTCTTCCAATCCCACTATCTTAAATAAATTCTATTTGATGTGACAAGCGATACGTCAAAAACAAGTCCAATTCTGGTTTATTGCGAAATTTAATTAAAGCAATATATCATAACCAAGCATGATCAGTAGCGGTTTAATAAAGAAAATGTAACGTAAAAAATCTTGATTGTTGATTGTCAATTTCGTCTGCCTATGAACTTTTATGGCCTTTTTATTGAAACAACCTTCATGCTTCAATGTTCGTGAGTTGTAAAGCTGGCACTAGACAAAAAACGTAAATTATTTCTTGTCACACGTTACTGGAGGGTAGTCTTCTTTATGATTTTGGTTTTGTGCTGGTTTTCCCGGAACGAAGGTGAACAACGCGCAATATAAAAAAATTCGACAAATTAACGCTAAATCTCCGCGAACATTCCCGGCTTTATTTGCGCCCCAGTTATAACATTTCATAAAAGATTCTCGTGGGGTATTCTAGAAGTCTTGTTGATTAAAAACTGTCTGCGAATGGAGTTGCGTTGTTCAATTCAATGCCTGTAAAAAGAATCATAGAAAAATATTTGCAAAATATCAACTACAGACCCTTTCAATGCCTTTCTTTGTCCAGGCCACGCCTTATAATCGATTTTCCATCATCTGTATATATTTGAATTGTTAGTGTATTGAAAGAGCCAAGAGGTCATTCTTTATTATATAAAGCTGAAAACGATGTTGTACACACTGGTAGTTGTTTCTTATTTTTATCTACGTCAAGTAGTTTTTAAACGGTAACTAGATATAATATGCAAACATCAATATAAATAAGTAGTAATGGTTATTTATTTATAAAGAATGCGGAAGGCTTGGATGTAAATTGTGGATTGGATTAGGATCTGAAAATTGGACACAATGTTACAGTATTGCTCTTGGGAACGGTGCTCACTGGATCGCCCCGTACCGTTAATTTTAAGACAGTTGTTTTTAGAAGTATTTGCACTTCTAGCTATTTTTTGAAGTGGTGTTCGTGCTATTGACGTAATATGGCGTTGATAATACAACAATTTTTTAGATTATAGTGTAATTTTTGTAGAAATTATAATATATTTGAGTAGGTTCCTCAGTTCCTATCATGCATTCTAATTGCCCTAAATGTTTGCAGGGTTGCTTGCGTACTTTATTGATTCGTTAAACAATAACCTACACGAATTGCCCAACTTTCAGCTAAATGTTAGTAAATTAAATAAATGGGCGCTATTAATTGATAAAGTTCAAATTAAATGTCAGTGAAGATCGCATGTTGCGATATCCCATCCGATAATATTAAAGGGTAATCGTTACCTACCAATATCTGCCAGGTACTGTACGTAAATACTGCAGGAAATAAAATTAGAGCAAATTCACAAAGACTAGTGAACTGGAGCAAATCCGTAAACCGAGTCGTGCTGAAATTGTTCCTCTTGTTAGCGTTCTTTAGTAAATGCCGGGATTATTTTCGCGTTGGGCACGTATTATTTTTATTGTAAAAGCGCATACATGCGGTAGTATGTGCTCAAATATAACCACCGCAGTAAGTCTTCAGCTAAGTACGTCGACTGCAAATACGTGCAAGTAGGCGTTTATTGCTTTGCCATTTAAGTACCTGCTTGGATTCTGAAACTACGGTGTATTTGAATTCCGTGTTGCATTTTCTCTGAAATACATATTTATTTGTTATAGTTTAGAGCAGTTAAAAGTTAAAACGGCGATTTTCAGAGCCTGCTGGTATGTAATGTAACGATTTGAGATATTTATTGTATCGGCTAACCATAAATGAGTAGCTACGCAGGTGGCTTTACATGTTCATGTACTTCACCTTTGCCGCTTCATTCATTCTGGCACTTAACTACGGCTGACGTGTGAACTGAAGTTGAGGTTATAAAAATTTTGAATGATAGATCAATCAAAATGCGAAATGACATTCAGAACCACCATATTTAATACCAGGATGGTTCTCTTTCCGCTGAGCCTATCTAGCAGACTGTGATATTTTGAATCAACGTTTGATTGACATTTTAACGTAGTTGTTTACAAGTTTAATTATAGTGAAAGTTGTCAAATATACTTGGAGGTTTTTAAAATATATAATTTTAAAGTAACCCTTTCCCCAAAAAATCATGGAATTGAATAAAGAGCATTATCGAGCTGTGATTTTTTACAATTTCACCTTGGGTCAAGCCATAAAGAAGGTTTTGAGGAAATCATTCGAGTGTTTGGTGACAAGTCGTGTTCCTTAGCTACCGTAAAACGGTGGTACAATGAATTTCAACGTGGTAGACTTTGCTTAAATGATAACTTTCGAGCTCCTAAGCCTAAAACGGCAGTTACCGAAAAAAATATTCGTCTTGTACGAAACATGTTAGTGCCAAGAGTATTCAAGCAACTTTACAGATTGGTGTGAAAGCAATTGACACCATTTTAAACAAATATTTAATGGTACGTAAGCTTTGTGCCCGTTGCATTCCCCACAATTTGAATCCAATTCGAAAAGAAAACCGTGTGGCATGGTGCAGTTCTACACTGGATCGTCTCATTTGGTGTAGAACATCATTACAGATGATGAAACGTAGGTATATTGCTATGATCCCAAAAGAAAGCAACAGTCGGCAGTTTGGCTCTTTGAGAGCGAATCATCTCCAACAAAATGTGTTCGCGAAAAAAGCCGAAACAAAAAGATGGTCGCCACATTTTTTGGAATTACTGAACATGTTTCCACTGCTGCCCTGGAGGAGGCCGGCCTCGGTGGTCTAGTGGTTAGCGCATTTGCCTTTAGATCCGAGGGA
>JABXWE010010027.1:0-18376 GCA_014611495.1 Limonius californicus
CTTGTAGATTATAAAAGTGACCATAGAATCAATACATCTATCTTTCATATGTGGAATAAACATTTTAATATTTCCTGACATGTTTATAAATTGAAAGTAAGATATAGGCAACCAATAATACATTAAAATTGAATGCTTTTACCTAACCATTTCAGCATTTATAAATTTCACTTTACAATTAATAAACAGAGGTTTTATATGGAATAAACAATTTAATATTTCCGGCAAGATTTTTAAAGTGAAAGTAATTATGATGTAGGCAACCAACACTACATAACAATTGATTCTTTTAGATTAGCATTTGTACATTTATAAATGTCAGGTTTACAATTAATAAAAACTTTTAATAAACTGTTTAATATTCGCGGGCATGTTTATAAATTGAAAGTAAGATATAGGCAAATAACATTACAATACAATTGAATTCTTTTGCATGTACATATGGAAAATCTGAAAGATATGTGAAAACGGTTAGATATTGCTGAAGATAGTTCATAGATTTTTGCCCATAAATGCACCCGGCTGGCTATTCACTAAACATCTGGTATAAGTGCAGATTATTTCTAGAAGTTCCTGCTGTATACGCTCACGTTTTTACTATAGCACGTGCTCTAGATTTGGTGTGGTTTTAATCATTTTGGTTGCGCAATTCTTTCATACATATTTTAACTAATGTTTAAATGAAAAATGACACAACTGCCATCCCTTATTCCATTTATTTATTTATTTATTTAATTATTTATTTATTTGCTTACAAAGACCTCAGTGAGCCTAAGCTCGTTTTTTGAGGTTTAACAGAATTTGTTTCCACAAACAGCTTATTTATAACTACCTTACATATAAAATAGGAACTAGCATCTATTAATTGCTGCTTACAGATTATATGTATTTGATTTCAAACAACATTGACACTTATTATATTATTACTAACTTAAAAATAAAAGATTATTACTATGGGTTACCTTATCAGGTACTGAAATAATTGCACTTGAAGTAAGCACTATGCAGTATTGTTAGCGCTATTTAGTATTTATATTGTATGAACTTAATATTATGGATTTAAAATTTAAGATTAACAGAAGCAGTCTTTTATACTTAACATAAGCTTATTTTTAACTTTGGTTTTGATCTGTCTCACGTTGGCCCCACTTAGCTCCGACAGCATTTGGTTGTATAGAATTTTCATTTTATGTGCCATGGAGTTACTGCCATACGTTGTTGTGTTAATGGGTTTTAGTTGCAGTTGTGCTCTATTTCTTGTATGGTAGCTGTGTTTCTGTTCATTTGTTATTAATATATTTTGGGATGTGTCTGTTCTGTTGTAAGTTTTATAAGCCAGCATTGTTAACTGTAGGTCTCTTTGTAACGTTAGTGGAAGAATTTCTGCCTCTGTATACATGTCTGTCCTGTGTTTTTCGAGTGGATGCTTATAGAGGTTTCTGATTGCCCGGTTTTGCATAACCTGCAGCTGGTGTAGGTATTTTTTTGGGGCATATCCCCATATTGTTAACATGTACTGCAGGTGGCTATGAATTAGAGAATAGTAAATTGTTTTCAGGATTCCTGTATGTATGGTTCCTGCTAGTCGTCTTAAAATTCCAGTGATTGGGCTTACTTTGCGGATTACTTTGTTTATGTGATCTTCCCAAGATAAATTATACATGATTTCTAGCCCTAAGAAAGTAACTTTTTCTGTCTCCTCTATTTCTTCTTCTTTTATGCGCAATTTTCGATTGTGTTTAATTTTGTTTTTGTACATGATCATATACTTAGTTTTTTCTGTATTTAGGCTTAATTTATTAGCACGTAACCACTCTGCGAGTGTATTTAGGTCCTTTTGCATAGACGAGAATAGCTCTTCCAGGTTATCGCTGATGTAAAGCATGCTAGTATCATCTGCAAACAGTGTAAGTTTTCCTTTCAGATCACACAAATAGATGTCATTTATGTATATTAGGAACAGTAGTGGACCTAAAACTGAACCTTGGGGTACACCAACTTCCTGTGTTCTCTGTTCACTATTATTCCCGTTGATACTTACATATTGTTTTCGGTTTTTTAAATAGCTGTCGATGCACTGCAAGATTTTACCATTTATTCCAACTGCTTTAAGTTTAGCTAATAATAGCTTATGATTGACCGTATCGAACGCTTTCCTAAGGTCTATGAATATCCCAGAGGTTATTTTGTCTTGATCTAAAGCATCTTGTACTTCTGCAACCATGTCAGCAACTGCATCTTCTGTACTGCGATTTTTCCTGAACCCGTATTGATTAATACAAAAAAAATTGATTTTGTTTAGATATTCTCTAAGCCGGATATCAATTACCTTCGATATTGCTGGTACTATTGCTATTGGCCGATAGTTTCCTGGTTCTTTTGAGTTCCCCCCTTTATATATTGGTATAATTTTTGTGAGTTTTAGGCTTGAAGGAAATACCCCAGATATAAGTGACATATTTGTGATTTTTGCTATTGGTTCAGCAAGATAGCTTTTTAGTATCTTTAATAGTTTGTTACTCAAACCCCAAGCATCTTTAGATGTTTTATTTTTAAGCTTCTCGATCGTTATTTCTATTTCATACGTACTTGTTGGAATCCAGCTCATTTCGTTCTTTAATTTGTTTTCGATCTTAGTGTAAGTTGGTATGTCTGTCCATGTCGATAAAACTTCCTATTTAAAAAAAAACGCACCCTTTCACTGTACTAACTTAGTACATTTGTTACATATTTTGATATTATTTGCCAGTGTGACAATATTAAACCAGTATAGGGAAAGGTGTTGTACCTTGGGACGCACGTACCTTGGGACATTGCCTCCACTAGCGACTTCTATGATCCAGTAGTTCTACATACCTTATAAAACTTTAGCAGGATACCTTCTCAACATGACAACGTAGTTCCACTGATCAAGGCGGTTACTCTTACTTGTGTTTTTATAGAAATATAGAGGATTTTTTATTTTGTGCTACTCGACTTTTTTTACTGCCTTCAGCATATTTTAAGAATTATGTTTTTAACACGAGTTTTGGCTGACAATTGGTTTCAACAGCTGGTAAGTGCAGTTATTTATTATTGTGATCCCATATTCACCTGAAAAATCAGGGGATGTTGAATGTTTGTTGATGGTTTTGTAGATGACTGCAGTTTCTTGTACCTTGGGACACTGATGTGGTGGTTGTACCTTGAGACGTCCCAAGGTACAAGCAGCTGTGATTAATTGCAATTCACACAATGTTTTAAAGAGTACCTTGAGAGAGGTGTTTAATTGAATGTGTATGTTTTTAGAAAATGCCACATAGCAAGACAGGCGAAAAAACATAACCAGTATCAAGGGATGTCTTAAAAAATGCAGTTGAAGCAGTCTAGAATGAGGAACTGCCAGTCAGAGAAGCTGCAAGAGTTTTTGGTATCTCAAAATCAACCCTTTTTTGTCACTTACAATCGCACAGAGAAAGTGGAAACGAGGAATTTGCATATTCCGGAACTAATGCAGTGAAACAAGTTTTCTCGGAAGCTGAAGAATCAGAATTAGCAGACTATTTAAAACTGGCAGCAAAGTATCATTATGGTCTAACAAAAAAAGAAGTATATCATTGGCTATTCAATATGCAGAACGCAATAATAAAACTATGACACAAAACTGGCGAGAAACGAAAAGTGCAGGGAAGGAGTGGTTAAGACGGTTCATGAAGAGGCAATCTACACTCTCCTTAAGAACACCAGAAGCGACTAGTCTTGTTCGATCTATTACCTTCAACAAAAGTAACGCGTCAGACTTTTTTAAGAATCTTAGAAAGTGTTTAGAAAAACGTAAATTTAAATCGAACCAGATCTATAACATAGATGAAACGGATAACAGCAATGTACAGAAACCACCAAAAATTGTGGGTCCAAAAGGAGTTAAACAGTTGGGTAGTATGACATCAGCAGAACGTGGATTCAATGTTACAGTGATAACAGGCACCAGTGCAATTGGAAATCATATTCCACCGATGCTGATTTTCCCACGTGTTTATTTTAAGGAGCATATGCTTCATGGAGCTCCACCAGGCTCAGTAGGTGCGGCTAATCCGTCTGGTTGGTCCAACGAAAATATTTTCTTAGAATACATGCAACATTTTATCAAACACGTGAGACCGTCCAAAGAAAATCCTGTTCTTATTATACTCGATAACTACGAAAGTTGGGACCCACATTTCACTTCCTCTAATTGCCTTGGCCAGGAATAATGGTATAGAATTACTGACATTCCCCCCACATACTTCTGATCGACTCCAGCCCTTAGATGTTACAGTCTTTGGGACATACAAGACATTTTACAATCAAGCAGTAAATACCTGGCTCTTAAATAATCCTGGCAAGCCAGTTACATTATATCAAATTTCTGAGATAATCGGTATGGCTTATCCAAAGGCTCACCTCTCAGCATAATATCATAAAGGGTTTGAATCTACGAAAATATGCCCTTTCAATGATGGCGTTTTTGGCGAAGAGGCATTTTTGGGTTGTTTTGTTATCGACAGGCCTATTACTGAAGTGACTGAACCTGATAATGCGAATCCAGCATCCACCTCATCAAGCGCAGCTCTCGCTGAGCCTGATAATGAGAATCCGGAATCCACCTCAACAAGTGCAATTGCTAGCCTCACTACTGGAAACAATCCACCAACTAAAGAAGACATAATCTCTCCACATTTAATAAGACCATTTCCTAAAGCTAGAGTAAGGAAGAAGATGGGAGGCAGAAAGAAAGGGAAAATTCTTGTTCTTACATGGACTCCAGAAAGGAATGAAATTGAAGAAATGTCTCAAAAACGCCGGAGGAATCATAATGTAATAAAAAGGAAAGCTGTGAAACGGAAAATTGTAGCCAGTTCAGAAGAAGAAGATGATATCGAAATGATATTGAATGACTCGAGTAGCGACGATGAAAATGTTATTGGTGGTGATGACGATGAAGATAATATTCCCATTACGGATGACATTTCAAGAGGAGATTTTATACTCGTAAAAATCGCCCGAAAAAAGTTGGTTCGCCATTCTGTTGCCGAGATCTTGAAATGTTATGCCGACCGTGACGAATACGCAGTGATGTATTACAAAAAACATGGTGACAACAAGTTTCTAAAAAGTGAATGTGAGAAGTATGATATTTGTCAAAGTGATATAGTAAAAAAAACTACCCTTTCCCAAATGTGAGGGAGGCAATGGAAGGCAAATTTTCCAAATATGTTTTAATTTAGACTTTTCGGTCTACAATCCTGGGTACTAGTAGTAAAAACCTGTATAAAAAAAGTTTTTCTAAAATAATACATACATACTATACTAGTACATATACTGTTAAGAAATACTGGCAATTTTTTGAAGAAAATTTCATTTATTTCTCTCTACTGCTATTTTTCTTGACTATGCTAGCATTGTCCCAAGGTACACTACATTGTTGTACCTCGAGACAACATACATTTTTTTGAAATTGTGAATTTGTAAAGTTTCGTTCAAAATAAAATTTTTAAAAAATTTGTTTGTCAAGGACAATGTCTAAGCACCCTAATCTAATGGTCAGTATTCATGTTTCAATAAATGTGTAGTATATATTTCTGAAATTAGTAAATGTGTCCCAAGGTACAACACCCCCTATCGTTGTTTTATAGAGTTATCACCGAACTGATTAAGTAGTTGTTGTTGTGTTAAGTATCTTTAATTTATTCTTAATGTACCTGTTTATTAACATGTCGGATACAAAAAAAATTAACCGACAGCGCCCTCTGCAATATGTAGTAATGCTTGTACGTTGGGAATGTTCGGCTTCCCCTGAAGTGGATGTGTACCAATTTTCAGCTTGATCCGGCATTTTGTTTATGATTTCAGAGGCTTTAAAAGACTACTAGGCGTGCTTATTTGTTCTCAATTAATTGCCAATAGTTTTGAGCTGCCTCCGGGAACAAATCTAATATCGTTTCTTGAGCAATATCATCACAGGGTTCTTCACTTGTGGAGTTACCTCCGCTAGGAAAATACTGAAAGTGTTTAATTGAATGATAATATGTGTTCTACTTCAGATTCACTCAGTTCACATAGTTATTTCATATAATATGTAGGGATATTCGCATAACTAACTTTTTATATTAAATTATAATTTTATTCAGTAACAGTAATAAAGATGAGCCTAAAAATTTAAAATAAAACAATTTTATTTTTTTTTGAGTCTCGAGATTTGAGGCCCTCTCGATTTTAGAGGCCCCAGGCGCCCGCCTTGTGCGCCAGTGAGGAAATCCACAACTGAACATTTCTCACTTCCCAATGGTGACTTTTATACAACTAATGAGGAGGTACTAGGGCTCCTTCTGAAGAGCCACTTCCCTGACTCCAGGGAGCTGGGCCCTCACAATATACCAACTATAGAGGCTCCCCAGATTAGACCTACGACTAATGATTGGAAAGTAGCCTCCAAAGTCACAAAATGGGTGATTTCAGCATTTGCTCCTTTCAAAGACGCATGCCCTGATGGTATCTTCCTGGCCCTCCTTCAAGAGGGACTGGAAATGCTAGTTAGGCCTCTGTACCACATACTACGAGGCTGCATTGCCTTGAGATATGTCCCTATAAACCCGGTAAAGACTCTTACTTCCAGGCAAAGGCATTTCGACCAATCAGCCTTACCTCCTTTCTCCTGAAAGTGCAGGAAAGATTGAGAGACCGCCACATTCGAGACGGATGTCTGGCGCAATACTCATTACATCCAAATCAACACGCTTACCAACGAGGCAAATCCACAGAGACGGCCCTTCACCAAATCTTCCACAAGGTCGAAAAGGTGCTAACTCATGGAGAGTAAGCTCTTGGTACATGTTGGCGGCATGGGTTCCCAACGTTTGCATGTCAGTTTCTGGGAATTTTTAAATTTACGGAAGGTCTGGCATAATGGCTATAAATTGTGTCATCGGCGGCCCTTTGTCCCCGCCTTTCAAAGCTGCAGAACTTCCAAGTCACATGTGCAAGGGTTGCGGACATGTGGGTTCCACACGTAGCCAGCGTGACGTCACATACCCCACTTATTTAAGTGAATTTTGGTGCCCTAGATATTTAAGTTTTGTTTTTGAGTTTAAGAGTACGTTTTTGAAGTCCAAGATAATTCAAAATTACATTTATGTTCTTATATCTTGGACTTCAAAAACGTACTCTTAAACTAAAAAACAAAACTTATATATCTTAAATATCATGTACCTGCTTTATATATTTATATTTTGGCTTATGTATCTCATATATATTATTACATCCAATAAGAGAAAACATGGAAGACTTGTAATTTTAAAGTGCTTCGACGAATTATTTGCTTATCATTTAATTCAACAGTACATTTCTGGACATCGAAGGAGCGTTTGACCGAACGACCTTCGAATCCATACATAACACTATGTTAGAGCGTGGAATCGAACCCAATATGGCTAGGTGGGATCGATTTCATGCTCAAACACAGAAACATCAAAGCCACGCTTAGAGAGGACTCCGTGGGAGTATCCGCCGGCCGCGGTGTCCACAGGGAGGCGTTCTCTCGCCGCTCCTGTGGTGCCTCGTGCTTGATAGACTCCTCCGACGGGTCAACGAGCAAGGGTTTTACACTCAAGGCCATGCGGATGACCTGGTTATCCTTATAGCCGGTAAATTTCTCGGCACGATATGCAGGGCTACTCAAGGTGCCCTAAATATTCTGCAAGACTGGTGTAATAGGAATCACTTGTCGGTCAATCCATCAAAGACCGAACGGATCCTGTTCACACGATTTCAGGTTATGGAGAACCCTCCATCTTCAACAAGTCACTTGACTTCACTGGTGAGGTCAAATATCTAGGCGTTGGCCTTGATTCTCGACTATCCTGGAAAAGCTGGGGGCTGAAGCCTAAAATCATATTCTGGTTCCACACAGCTGTAGTACGCCCGTTGCTAACATACGCCACCCTTGCTGGTGGCCACGATCAGAACTGACCACTACAAGGACGACACTCGCCCGTGTGCAAAAATTAGCTTGTCTGGGCATTACGGGCGCAATGCGTACAACCCCGACAGAGGCCATGGAAGTGCTGCTGGGA
Organism: Limonius californicus; assembly: GCA_014611495.1. Classification (NCBI taxonomy): domain Eukaryota; kingdom Metazoa; phylum Arthropoda; class Insecta; order Coleoptera; family Elateridae; genus Limonius; species Limonius californicus. The sequence goes on from JABXWE010010027.1 coordinate 8,091, forward strand.
CTCGCGCCTCTTCACCTTGTGATTGAGGCCGAGGCTCGAGCGGTAACGCATAGGCTGATGTGTACGGGGCAATGGAAACCAACTCAGGAAAACGTAGACCATGCCAGAGTTGCCTCCAAACTGAGAGCGACCACTCCCGTTTCCTTAATGGGAAGTAATGGCATGACCTCCTACTTCTCCTTTAGCATACCCTATAAGGTTCACATCCCTACCCGGGAAGAATGGTTCTCAGACGGTCGGCCCTTTCTTAAACCCGGTGCCTAGTTTGGTATACAGACGGGATAGGAAACGTACCGGCGCCGGTGTATATGGGGATAAATCCAGGTTCAAACTCAAATTTGCCCTGGGCAAATATCCTACGATCTTCCAGACAGAAATCTTCCCGATTACTGGCTGCGCAAATGAAAACCCCAATAGAAAGATATAGAGGTAAATACATCTATATTTGCTCGGACAGTCAGGCGGCCATTAAGGCCCTAATATCTCCCAAGATAGGGTCTAGGCTTGTTGAAGAATGTCGAGCCACACTCTCAGCTGACAATTACGTGAAAATCCTATGGGTTCCGGGCCATAGTGAAATAAGTGGCAATGAGGAAGCTGATGCCTTAGCTGTGGCTGGGGCCTTTGAACCTTTAGTAGGTCCGGAGCCAGCTTTTGGAATAGCCCCTAAACACATGAAGCACGAGATCTGACGCAAATGCGCAATTTCAGCATTCTTGGACCTCCAGACTCACACCCAGACAGGCTAGAGCCTTCATCAAGAGCCCTACGTCTAAATCGGTAGACTGTATTCTGGATCTAAGTAGAAAACATATCAGGATAACAACGGGCCTCCTTACAGACCACGTACACCTGAACAGTCATCTCTACACTATAGGAATTGTGTTAAACAACCAGTGTAGGAAATGTCAAGAGCAAGAGGAAACCTCTGAACATGTCCTCTGCAAATGCAAGGCATTAGCGGGCTTAAGACGCAAACGCCTTGGCTCTCCCTTTCTTAAACCAAGAGACATTCAAGACACGCCTTTGAACAGGATTCTGTCTTTCGCCGAAGCGACGGAGCTGTTCAGGGAGTGAAGTAAAGTGAAGAATTTATACACTGTTGGGCACCGGTCTTCTCCCTGCCATGTGCTAAACCTCACCGTTGCCAACCAATTGCGAAATCATGTATGGTGGGCCGCAGCACAAGATTTTTATATGCTGGGAGATCAAACCCAAGCCAAAATCGATGTCCAGAAAACGAGCGCTCTGTCAATTGAGCTACCACCACACTGGACGTGGACACCCTGTAGACATAGAAAAAAAGTATTATTAGAAGTTTTGGAATAGAAGACCAGAGCCAAGTCCGAAATCAAAATCCAGTGTGCTGTTGCCCAGCTACAAACGTTTACAATATTAATTGCTTCTGAAAATGACATGTAAAATGTCGAAATACGTATAAAGCACAAAAAGTAAATAAATTCTATTGATATTGTGACTATTATTATTATTATCAACATATAAATATGATAGTTGGTACAAAAAATATATTATTCAAACGTTTACAATATTAATTGCTTCTGAAAATGACATGTAAAATGTCGAAATACGTATAAAGCACAAAAAGTAAATAAATTCTATTGATATTGTGACTATTATTATTATTATTAACATATAAATATGATAGTTTGTACAAAAAATATATTATTCTATTTATCAAACTAATTAGTGGAATTGACATGTCTGTTGATCATGTTATGTGTTTATTAGAACAGTTTTCCTTTTATCATGTATTGTACTATCGTGTTTTGTAAAAAAACATTGTAGGTACTTCATTAAAGTAAATGTGGAACGGGTGTTTATTAACATTAACAAAAGTCGAAACCTTATAAAAATTGCAATTAGTCTGTGATTTCTGTAGATTACGTGTTACATAAAAAATGTATAGAGGGTGTGGACAAATATTTAAGTTGATAAATCTTAAAAACATGGGTCCGAAAATGAGCAAGAAAAGTGTTTTAGTTATAGAAAAGCAAGTCCCATGAATTACGGTGTATTATAATAAATTAGAAGCATACCAGCAGAGAGTATATTACATATAGTTTTTTTTAATTACTATTTGCAATCAGTACATAATTACTATAAGCAAATAAGTTGATTGCATACAGGTATTGTAAAGTACAAGGGAGCTATTGTCCAAAAACAACGAGCTCAGTATTGACTTACTTAATGGATTAATTGTAATTCCTCGCTATTGTCTAACAAACTTAGAGCTAATGAGTTTGTATGCACTTTTAGCTTATTTAAGTACTTTGCACTGCACTTACTGACTTCGTGTTTCACAGTTGTCACTTTCAAATCTTCGAGAATTTCTTTATTCGGTATAAACCAGGGTGCTTTTGTTATAGTCCGAAGAACTTTGGCGTGGAACCTTTCCAGGATGTCTATGTTATGTTGATGCTGTTCCCCACAGTTCGATACCGTAGGTCCATATTGGTTTTAGTACAACTTTGTAGACCAGTAGTTTTGATTTATGTCCTAACAACCTGTAATGTTTGGTAAATTTGCGACCAAGTTGTTTCCTTTTGTTTAGTATATGGGTTTTCCACGTCAGACCCTTGTCGAGATGCATGCCCAAATATTTTACGTGGTCTGCTTGTGGTAAGTTATAGCCGTTAAAAGAGACTTACGGCGTTTCATCTCTACACTTGGTGAAAGTGACATGTACCGACTTGTTTTCATTTATCTTAATTATCCATTTTCTCGTCCATTGTTGAATTTGGTCTAGGTGGTGTTGAAGAGTTCTAGCTGCTATGATAGGATCCATATGTTTTGCCATAATGGCTTTATCGTCGGCATAGGTTGATGTGCGTGTTTGGTGATTAGTGGGCAGGTCTGATGCGAAAACTAGGTATAGAGTAGGCCCAAGCATGCTTCCTTGGGGTACTCCCGCCTTTATCGGAAAGAGTTCCGTGACTTCTGGTCCATATTTGACTCGGAAATACTTTTCTTGCAAATATGATTCCAAAAAGATATAGTGTGTGGGGAAGTACTGCCTTAAGCTTGTACAAGAGTCCATTATGCCAAACCCGATCAAAAGCCTGGCTTACATCTAGAAAAGCGGTCGCACAGTAACTTTTCTCTTCAAATGTCTGGTTTATAATTTCAGTCACTCCGTGGACTTGTTCTATGGTACCGTGTTTTTTTCTAAATCCGAAGTGGTGTTCAGGAATGAGGCTTTTTTTCTTCTATTGTCTCCATCAATCTTTTTAGGAGTAGTTTTTCCAATAATTTATTTAGTACAGGTAACAGACTTATTTGTCTGTACGCGGTTACAGCATTTGGTAGTTTACCAACCTGGTTTGTGGATGAGTATAATTTCTGCTGTTTTCCATTGCGGGGGGAAGTAGCCCATGCGAAGCACCGCGTTGAATATTTGTGTTATCAGCACAATTCATCTTCTTGGTAGTTCTTTGATAAGCTTTCCGGTGATTAGATCAAAGCCAGGTGCTTTTTGGGGATTTAAGCTTGATTTTATCATGTGTTGGACTATAGCATAAGAGTTTACTAACGTTTTATATTGAATTATAGTTTATTCAGTAACAGTAATAAAGATGAGTGTAAAAATATAAAATGAAACAATTTTATTTTTTTTCAGTCCTGATATTTGAGGCCCTCTCGATTTTAGAGGCCCCAGGCGCGCGCCTTGACCGCCTGTGCGGAAATCCGCCACTGAGCATGTCTCAATTGTTTTATAAGTATTTCTTCTTGTACATAGCATTTCTTTAAAATATTAAGGTACTGTTTAACATCAACGGTGTGTAGGTTAGGTTTATACTTAAGTTAATTTTTAGTAGCAAATTTATAAGCATATACAATTATACACTGTTGGGCACCGGCTTCTTGTGTGTCCATACTATATTAAACTCTTTTCTTCTATGTATGTAATAACACAGTTTTATTTAAACAGGATATAATAAACACACAACATTACAATTTTAATTGACTCGCCAGATGAGCGTCTGTTCTCGTTGAGATTTTCATGGCAAGTCTGCGTTGTTTTTTCTTTTTTTTTTAATAATCATGGTAACATCTTACTACAAACAAAAATAAGTATATTTTACAAAAAACATGTGACTTCCTCAACTAATGGGAAAACAGGATGAAATTAACACAAATTAACAAAATTTTAAATATTTAAATAACGTTTTGAAAATATTATTTGCATTAAAACTAAAATTATAGCCGTATTCCTTATTTAAAAAGGAATGTTTTGACACCTCACACGGACTATCAATTACTTTTTATAAAAAAATTCATGTTTATTTTAAACATTAATTAATAATATTACAATTCAAAATCATATTAAAATGTTCTTCACACTTATATCCAAATATTATTCACAAAAAATATACAATTGAAAGGGCCGTTTTCCTCCAAAATTACGTGTTAGTTGGTAGTAGTCGAACGTAATACACAAATCTCATATCGTATTGATTTCCAGGTGAAAACTCAGTCAAGTTTGATAAATACCTGTAATCATCATCATCATCACCCAGCCGCAAATGCGACTGCTGCACATAGGCCTCCCCTAAACGGTTCCATTCTGTATGGTCTTGTGCAGCTCTCAATTTCCGGCTGCTCTTCTTATGTACTCGGTCCATCGGCTAGGAGGTCTCCCTCTACTTCTTTTTTCTTGGCGGGGTCTCCACTCGACGATTCTCTTTGTCCATATTTCGTCGCTGGGACTCTCAACGTGTCCCGCCCATTTCCACTTCAAGTTGGTGATTCGGTGGATTATGCCGCACACTCCTGTTCTTTGGCGTATGTCTATATCTCTAATACATTCATACAATTATTACGACTACGAACAAGCAAAACAAAACCGAGAGTTCAGAGGCTAGACATCAGATCAACCCAAACAAAATCAACGGAGATGAGAAACACGAATTGAACATGACCGTTACTCAATTTTAACAATTTATGTTTTCGGTTTAAAACGTAAAATACCTTCAAGTTACCTAAATAAGTTAATTTTCTATTAGATTATCTAAAGGTTCATATAACACAACATGATAAGTTTCTGAAACCTCTCCTACTTGTTAAGTGTTAGTTTTACATTTGCTTTACAAACTTGGATAATTTTTACAAGCAGGGTTGCCAAGTGATGTTATTTCTCCCCAATATGACGACTTTAATAATGGCTACTATTTGGCTCTGGACACGTATAAAAGCGGCTACTAACAGGCGTATTCGCAAATTAAGGGCAGAACAGCTGCAGAACAAAACTGTTAGGTCGAAACATAATGTATAATGCTTAAATCTTAGAAATATTTCTAAACTATTTCTCTACATAGTCACTACTCTAATTTAAACACTTATCATATCATGGTACACATTTTTGAATACTTTCGTCATAGAAGGTTGTCGTTTGAGACAAAAACAATTTTATACCGTCGCTTCGAATTCTTATGATGGAGGAAGAGGTAATAGTCACGAAGTCGTGACTGTATGGGGTTGGTAAAAAAGTTCCGAATTATTCATGTTCGTATCAACTTTCGTATCACGCAGCAAGAAATTAACTAACAATTTATCTTCCTTGTCCCAAAAAACAGTACCTATAAACTTTCGGTTCTCGAACGATTACTTGATCTTCATGGCATTGGCATTCGCACTGCAGAGACGGTTGATGTGATTCAACCTGAAGTCTCGTCACCAGTTACAATCTGGTTCAGGTACTCATCGCCATCATTAGTTTCATAGCAATGCATTTCCCAAATGTTGAAAGTGCTGATCTTGCGAATTTTCTTGTTCACCTTTTCCACAAGATTGTCGTTGACAATAGAAAGTCTCCCACTTAGTTCCTCATCTTGCATGTTTGTTCGGCCATCTCTGAACGTCCTACACTAATGTCTGACTGTTCATTTACTCATAGTGCGTGGACCATAAACAAAATTTGACGGTAAAGTGACGTGTGGCTAGCTCATCAACCACTACAGCACCCCTACAATGTACCAAATTGACTACGCCCTTTATTCGGCGAGAACATTTGCCGAATAAGCCTCGTATATAACATCGTATTGCAAAATAATGGTGAGTCCACCATTATTATCTTAAAGCAGTACAAAAAAAGAATACTGACTAGAACCTACCAACTTTTTAGGAATATATAGCAAAACTTCAAAGTCTGAAATTCAATTCTTCAAAATCTTAATAATAATACGTCTCAAGTATTACAACAAAAACATGTATCTATTTCGTTCACATAATAATAAAATAATAAAATCGTATTTTGTTTCCACTGTACCTACTACGATTTTAGAAGTGGGCGAAACTTCTCGCTAAATAGTAGATTACAACTGGCAACTGTGTTTACAAATTATTCTATGACTATGTACGTAACGCCTATCTAAATGTCGTTTGATTGTTTTGTGTTTCTATGTCTTAGAGATAACAAATATTGAAGAGGCTGATGTATGCAATCAACGAAATGAACAATGCAATTACACAAAAATGTTGCAAATTTGTGTGTTAGTGAAGCGGCGGATAGTATAGACGTAATAGTACTGACAAACTAATTATATTTGGGTTGGGAAAAAAATTCGCCTTCACAGTACAAGGGGATTTTTACACGACATTACACTGAAAATAATTTAAGGCTGTGGTCCTATGAACTAGTAACACCGTTTAATATACAGGGTAGCCCTAGGTTACTGGACAATAGGGATACTGTATTTATAACGTAAGTATTTGGACAACCTTCTTAGTATTGGGCACTATCCAATGTATATCAAAATGTTTATCCTATTATATATAGGTACATATATACATGTATATATTTCTGTCAGCGAATGTATTGTAAAAGAGAAATATTTATTTCCAACAATTTCATTTAAGACACATATGTCTGTGAGAGACAGATTTGTATAAAATTTCAATTTTTGAGAGAGAATGCTTTGCATAAGAGAAATTCCGTAGTGCTACAACGGTATAAAAAGATATGATGTTGAGGAAAAATATAGTGTAAGAGGGAAATATTTCTGCGGGAGAATGTTCGCAATAGAGAAATATTTTTGTGGGAGAATGTTCGCAAGAGAGAAATACTTTTGTGGGAGAACGTTTTGTAGAAGACAAATTCTGTAGTGCTACAATGGTATAAAAAACATATAATGTTGTGGGAAAATGTTTTGTAAAAGGGAAATATTTCTGCTGGACAATATTCGCAAGAGAGAAATATTTTTGTGAAAGAATGTCTTGTGGAAGACAAATTCTGTAGTGCTACAACGGTATAAAAAAGATATAATGTTGTGGGAAAATGTTTTGCGAAAGGGAAATATTGCTGCGGGAGAATATTCGCAAGAGAGAAATGTTTTTGAACAATTTTATTTAGCATATATACTTTTGTGCAGAAATTTTATTTAAGAGAGAAATATTTTTGTGGGAGAATGTTCGCAAGAGGGAAATATATTTGTGGGAGAATGCTCGCAAGAGAGAAATATTTTTGTGAGAGAATGTTTTGTAGAAGAGAAATTCTGTAGTGCTACAATGGTATAAAAAAGATATAATGTTGCGGGAAAATGTTTTGTACGAAGGAAATATATCTGCGGGAGAATATTCGCAAGAGAGAAATATTTGTGTGAGAACGCTTTGTAGAAGACAAATTCTGTAGTGCTACAACGGAATAAAAAAGATATAATGTTGTGGGAAAATGTTTTATAAAAGGGAAATATTCCTGCGGGAGAATATTCGCAAGAGAGAAATATTTTTGTGGAAGAATGTTTTGTAGAAGAGAAATTCTGCAGCGCAACAACGGTATAAAAAAGATATAATTTGGGAAAATATTTTGTAAGGGTGAAATATTTCTGCAGGAGAATGTTTGCAAGAGAATAATATTTTTGTGAGAAAAACTTTTCAAGAGAGAAACATTTTTGCACATATTTATTTAGAATATATACTTTTGTAGAGAAATTTTATTTAAGAGAGACATATTTTTGCGGGTGTCGCAAGAGAGAAATATTTTTGTGAGAGAATGTTTTGTAGAAGAGAAATGCTGTAGTGGAACAACGGTATATAAAAAAAGATATAATGTTGTGGGAAAATGTTTTGTAAGGGGGATTTCAGGGATTTGTGTATTTCTGCGGGAGAATGTTCGCAAAAGACAAATATTTCTGTAGGAAGAATGTTTCCAAGAGAAAAATATTTTTGTAGGAGAATGTTTTGTAGAAGAGAAATTCTGTAGTGTAACAACGGTATAAAAAAGGATATAATGTTTTGGAAAAATGTTTTGTAAGGGGGAAATATTTCTGTGGGGGAATGTTCGCAAGGTATAATATTGTGGGAAAATATTTTGTAAAAGGGAAATATATTTGCGGGAGAATGTTTGGAAGAGAAAAATATTTTTTTACAACAATGTTATTCAGGAGGGATTCTTTCGGGCAGAAATTTTATATCTGGGATATATGTTATGTTCTTTTAAAATTTGCCGCTACATTTGAATTAATGTCGTATTCTAATTGCCGCTTCATAGGAATTAAAAACGTTATTTTAATTGCCATTTTTATGTTAATAACAGTTTTCGCTATTTTGTTTTTCCAAGATTGAGCTATGTTGACAGTTCCCCTTGTAAACCGAAATTGCTGAATATTGCTTCGTTCGCGCCTGACCCTGGACGCTTTCTGCGAATTCACGTGCCAAAATTGTTCTGGAATATTTCATGATATTTCGTAATATGTTTCAAGATTTTGGGGGAGATGCAGATTCGCTTTGCGTAAGCTCTTGGCCTTAGATCTTCGCCAGACTCCGGTCTTCGAAATTCCATCAATCGGGGGGCCGTAAATAAATTGAGTGCTGCAAGGGGCGGCTTGGGGTTTTTCGATGGGTATCCCTCATGTTATTTTTGTTTCGCTGTTTTATCATGGGCTGAAAACAGAACATCGACAAGTGTCGGATTCATAGAAGTACGCTAGGATTTTAACCCAAAAAAAGGCAATTCATTGTGAATTTGCCCATCGCCTTTGGCGGATTCATATCGAGCCCAATTCCTGTCCCTTTGGTAGTGCTGTTGCTACTACAAACTACGAGGGCTGTGCAGCAGATATTTCGTCTCTGAATTTTCCCGAAGAACGTCGACCTTTTTGCCCGGATCTGAAAACATCTCCAGACGGTTCCTGCATCTTGTAAACCAAATTGTGCCTGTCTCCGCCTCGTTACTACAAATCAAGGTAAAGAAACTAAGTTTTTTTGTTGCGAAGAAAGTACCCGTTTTTTATGTAGTGAAAAAGAAACCCTTTTGTTTTCCACGCGTAAACTTGCAAAATTCCAAGTGACTGAACCTTTTTGTTGTTTGTAAAAAGAGCGACCTTCAGTCGCAGATAGTTTTTTGTATTACTAAATGTAAAGGTTATTTACATCTTATTGTGTTATATGTGTAAGCTCTGACGCCGCTGGCCCCGTAGTCGTTTGGGCCATTTACGCGCGCCAGTGACGGCGAGTCCCTTTGCTTGCGCTCAATTTGACTATCTGTAAAATAGAGTTATTAAAATCACCGTTTGCTGTCATTCTTTTGTATTGCCAATAATTTCATTATATGTGTTTTAAAATTCAGTGTATCTTTTATTATTGAATATTTGTATTTGTGTGTGTACGAATTTTGCAAGCTTTATAAACAGGAGGGAGGCACAATAAAGGTGAGTTCGATTCCCATAAGCTGCTGACCTCTCGGCATTCAGCTGCATTTGGAAGGTGGCGTCCACTAATTTTAACCCACTCTGTACACAATTAGGAGATTTCCTCCCGTAAGCGATTTCCGTGAACTCCCCCTACTCCTCTGAGCTAAGCTGCTGGAGAGTTTTGTATGGGGCCAATATTTATTTACAACAATTTTCAATTAGGATATACAGGGTGTCCTTTAAATGCCTTAAAAGCTTCAGGTAGAATTTTTCCTTTATGAATGCTTAATACAAATCTTCAAAAAAAAAGTAGGTATTTGGAGCTTAGTTTTCTTGTACGAGAATGTTAAAGTTCATATCTTTAAAACAGCATTTCATGGAAACAATAACGAGAACTTTAATGTTGCACGTATCTGCCGATAAGTGACTGACTGCCACTTGATTATGTAAAGATTAATATTGAGTTGACGCTCTAGTTGCTCTTCTGGTAGTACTGTTAAAAATGATAAATTTCGTAAATACTACATTTGACAACAGTGCAAGGCCATGGTATTGTGATGAAAAGTAGAAAATTTGTTTTTCGACATTTGTCAAAATCTAATCATGTAATGTCGGCCTACTAATTAAATTCTCCATAAA
>JABXWE010010028.1:0-47770 GCA_014611495.1 Limonius californicus
TCGTTAGTTCTGTCTTTTGCGTTGAATAAGGTGTTGAAAGTGTTTTTTGTTGTTTTATAACTTACTTTAAATGTACTTGATTTGATTATAATTTTAGCAATTTTCTCCGATATATCACCAAAATAAGGAATTGAAATATATTTAACATTTATATTTCAATTCCGTATTTTTTCCTTACCTTGGTTATTCTCTTAATTTCTTAATTTCTGATTTGGTCTCTTAGAGAAATCCCGAGCATTGCGCGTTCCATACCCTTCTGCGACGTTCTTAATTTGTTGGCATGTCGTCTCGTTAGAGACATTGTCTCCATGCCGTATGTAGCTACTGGCAAAACACAGGATTCGTATACTTTACGTTTTAGATTGATCGGGATATCTTTGTTTTTTAGGATGTAGTGTAGCTTGCCAAAGGCAGCCCAGGTGAGTCCTGTTCTTCGGGTCACTTCTGCTCCTTGGTTTTTCCTTCTCAACCTAATGGTATGGCCCAGGTAAATATATTCGCCAACGTTTTCTATTATTTGGTTGTCAATTTGGAGTTGGATGTTATTTGGACTCATTATTTTGGTTTTATTGGTGTTCATTTTCAATCCTACTTCTTTGGATGCTTGGTTCAGCTGTTGTAGCATTTCTTTCAGTTCATCAGGGTTGCTTGGGGTGAGGATTATGTGGACAAATGTGGGTCGCTAATTTGTTGGTGGTGAAAATTTTTGTTCCGGAACCTTGGGATCCACCACGTAAACAACTTACTGAAGCCTAATTTATCGTGCAAAATGGTAATAACGCTTCCTTCAAAAATTCCTAATTCTGAAGATATAGTTACAACATTCAAACGTCTATCCTCCAGCACCATAGTTTTAATTTCCTGATACATTTCTTCATTCGTCGCATATGAAGGTCTGTCCATTCTTGGGTCATTTTCAACGGATTCCCGTTCCCAACGAAATTGTTTGCAACAATATTTAACCTTGTAATAAGACGGATAATAAGATAGTTATTACTGTGTTCAAGTTTTACAACATTAATTTTTAATAAAACTCAACATAATATTTTTGAAACCGGCCTGAAGATCTGAACAAAATTGCATATACAACTGCCAAAAACTTGTGATACTATGGCTTCTGAGACATCTGTTTCTAGGTTGGGTAGATAAGTATTTGAGTTTCCCTCATAAATAAGATTCTGTTTAGATCACTCATTTGTTGTATTGTACTTTCTAAACTAAGCATTTTTAGACAAATGTTTATATGAGGTTTTCTTATTGGCTTCTTGTCCTGAATCTATGCTGCGAATTTAATCCACATAGTATGAAATGTGAACATTTTGGTTATAAAGTGTGCTTCAAAATGAGCGCAAGATTTAATTTTTCAATAAAACACATAGTTTACTCGAAAATTGTAAATATTTTAATTTTAATATAAAGTATACATATGGCGATTATGTGTGGAAGAGAACAACCAACAAATCGCCGCCACCGCTCTGCTGGCACACTCTTGCTCTTTTAGAGAAGTTGCTATTACATTTTCGCACATTTGCCCTTCAATTTCGCCAATGACACGTTGAATTTCTTCCTTCAGCTCAGGAATTGTGGTTGGTTGGTTGACATAGACGGAAGACTTCACAAAACCCCACAGGAAGAAGTCGTACGGCGTTAGATGGCACGATCTCGGTGGCCAATTCTGGTCGCCAGTGCGTGAAATTACACGGCCAGGAAATCTCTCACGCAACAACTGCATTGTCTCTCACGCAGTGTGACAGGTTTAAAATTCTCTGCAAACTGCTTGTCGAAATGGCCAGTTGTTGTGAACGGCGGCGAATGGATGTGCTTGGATTTTCACCAATACTTGCAGTATCTAAGGCAATATTTTCAATGGACCGGCCTGACCTAGGGCGACCTGATGATTTCTCGTTCACAACCGAGCCAGTTTGATTGAATTTCTCGATCAATTAACGATATCTTAACTATCGAACAATTTGGTGCATTTTGTCGACCAAAAATTGCACGTATTCTGCGAATTGTTTCCGCTAAACTTTCACCGTATTTTAAATAAGCTTTCACTATTAAAATCCGCTGTTCGTTCGTGTAGTTGACAGTTGTCAAAAGTTTAGTCCAGCACTCTTGATTAAAAGAAAATTCCGGCCAATTCAAATCTTGCGGTCATTTTGAAACACCCTTTATATACCGAAATTTAAAGTAACAAATATGAGTTTATGTAGAATAAGTTAGAAATACATAGCAGAAATCCGAAATTACAATGTCAACATTTCTATATCAGAAACTTCAAATCATGAAATCTAAAATATTTCAATTGAATTCAAATTGGAATTAGAGGTTAGAATTCTAAGGTTACAAAGATGAAGCTTAAAGAGTAAAAATCTGCATTCGTGATTATAAAGACAATAGTGTAGAAATGGGTTCTAGGAAATTTCACCGACTGCAATTCACCGCGGGAAAGTTCACCGACAACAATTCACCGACTGGAAAATTCACCGACTGGAAAGCTCATCGACTGGAAAATTCACCGACTGGTAAATTTGTTGCATGAAAAATTTACCGATTCGCAATTCGTCGAAAGAAAAATTCACCGATCTACAATTGATCGCTGATGGTTTTTTTTATTACAAAACGTGAAATATGGAATACTGTTTTAAGCTGATTTATTTATTTCGTATCAAAAAGTATTGTCAATATTTCTAAAAAATTGAAATGTGCTGATTTTGAATAAATTTTCCTGAAAATGATAATGATGTAGGTACCTGTAAATTTCGAATAAAACACATTTTATTGAAATCATTTAATTGAAAAAAATATTTTATTTTCATTTATCATGATTTATTTATTAAAATTTATTATTACGATATAAAAATATTTAGGCTTCTACTAAAAATTAAAACAGTATTATTTACAAATAGCATATTTGAAAGATTGCGAAATTACGAAAGATTAACGAGCAGTATAATTACTATAATATTACATACCCACAGAAAAACAAATTTTATATAATGCATTTATTTAGAAAAGCATAGATCTTCATACAGCATAAGAACTGCAGTAATTGACTGAATTAACCCAGAAAAACACAGAGGCACCTTTCCAGAATTTTTAGTGTCGGTAGCATTTTAAAGCGTTTTGCAGAGTATTTTTGATAAGCAGGTTCTTCTCCGAAAGCGGTACGCGATTTCTGTTCTTCGCGGTTTTTAATAAATAAATCATGAGCGATCAATTGCAGAATCGGTGAATTTTCCTTTCGACGAATTGTGAGTCGGTGAATTTTCCATGCGACAAATTTACCAGTCGGTGAATTTTCCAGTAGGTGAATTTTCCAGTCAGTGAATTGTTGTCGGTGAATTATCCGTCGGTGAATTGCAGTCGGTGAACTTTCCGGATACCGTAGAAATGTATTAATTGTGGAGACAGTATTAGAAATTATTATAAACACAAAAATGTGACATTGGAGCAATATGATGTAAAATGTTGGCGTTATTATGTAAACCTTGGTAAAGTAGAATACTATCCTAGTATATATTGTCATAGATGCCAAGTGCCCCGCTCTTTCAAAGCACGCAAGCAAAGCAAAGCCCCACATTGAGACTGACATTATATAAATTTTTGAAAATTGACACTGACAGATTATTTTTGACAATTAATTTAATAACTCAAAATTTTGAAAATGAATAGAATCAATGTTTATATTATTTTGTACAACCTGCCAAAACCTTAATCTTATCTTAGATGGTGTTTCAATTTTTCAAAAGTCTCTATATTCTGAAATTGGAAGCCAGACAATGAATTTCCTTACTAGCCGCCAAAAACAAACCGCTAGCTATTAATTCAGCCGAAGAGCTATGAGACAAATCTTTTTGTGTCGGTTCACTTTGAATAGTTTCTTATAATTTGTGTACAAATAAACAATATGTGTAATTAAAACTCACACAAGGATCACTACACTGGTACAAATTCCATCGCCCTGCTTCAGCTGACCTATGTATCTAAAATAATAAAATGTGCACAAAGTAACAATTGTAGCTTAACAGAAGTACTCGGCTCTTTGTTTCTTTGGATTACGCAAAGAAGTTACTCAAAAGTGGATTTACCTCGTTGCAAATGTTACAGACGTTTAGGCAAACTTACATGCCGCGCCTCCATACTCCATTCTATTTATTGTTCAATCAGACAAGTGAAGTTGTGACTTGCCTTGCTCCCGAAGTCGGACCGCTGTCCAGCTCTCCTCGCCAATCTTACAACTGGATGCACAAAACAAGTACTTGATAAAAAGACATTTTGATTATCAAAACGGTTTACTTGTTATGTAATTTCCCTAATATTACAATTCTTCTAAAATGTTTTAAATTCAAATAATATTTTTCTTTCCAAGTTTTCAAAAATTCTACCTTTTTCAATTATTTTTTTTACAACCATCAATAACAACCAAAAACAACAGCCAAATTATCAAGGAAAATGTAACACCATGATACTTGTTTCCAAAATAAATAAATAGTAATTTTGTCAAACATAAAAACATTATGATATTTATATAATTCTTCATAAGCACGACAAAAAACCAAATAAATATGAACCAAGTCAATCGAACAACCAGTTCACAAGTAACGAAACACTTGACTAAAACACTTCAACCCCGCATGTCCCAACACAAATTCATACACGATTTCTGTTCGCTTAAATACTCTCCCCATAGTACACCAAATGTCCATCTATATATTAACTTCCTGCATACCATATAGTAATCCTCCATCCGAATCCTTCTCATTTTATTAAATGTTACCTTTATAATAGGCTCAAACTTGGCTTGCAATCGGCTTAAATTCATCACCAGCATAATAATACATGTGTGATCCGGCAAGACTCATATGAATCTCAAATTGTTGGTATTACGTATGCAACCCTTCGACTAAACCAAAAGAACTGCAATCTTAGATTCCATTACAATATACTATGGAAAACCCCTTACACCATGATATGTAGAACACGTAAATTCGTATTTCGGCAACTAAGCTGCCATCGTCAGCAAGAACTTGAACTAATTAAATTAACTTGGCTGAGGAATACCTCTGGAGATAAGTCCTTCACCAAGTCAACAATTGCAGTCCAATGCTAGTAATCTAACAAACAAAGGCTTAAATACTAAATCCCCGATGTAAGTGCTCTCATAGCAATTTAATTCTTTTGTTGAAGACACTTCCTCTAACAATTTTAGATTTTCTAGTGCTATACTATCCTGCCTCGTAAATATGCTGGACAACACTTGGTTTATCAAACCTCTGATGTTTTAAATGAGCTATATATTCTTTAAACCTAATCCCAGTGTTACGTTTAGTTTGCCCAATATATATTCCATTACAGTGAGAACAGTCAATGCAATGCTAGTATGGCAAATCGGACATGTTTTCAAGAACTGCAATACCGATATTAGAAAATTATATGATCGTCAAAATTTCAGATTATAACCTTAGAATTCTGAAATTCAAGAAAAAAATTTCAAAGTTACAAAGTCAAAATTTTCAGGCCGAATCTAAAATTTTACA
This sequence comes from Limonius californicus, assembly GCA_014611495.1. Lineage (NCBI taxonomy): Eukaryota > Metazoa > Arthropoda > Insecta > Coleoptera > Elateridae > Limonius > Limonius californicus. The sequence continues at coordinate 5,541 of JABXWE010010028.1, forward strand.
GCAGTCAAAATGTTAAGATTCTTAAGCCAGAACGTCAAGATAAATATCTAAAATTGATATTGTAATTTAATTGCTAGTTGTTTTGTTTATTACCTACACCCGCCTTAAATCTTAAAGCAATTTTAATTTCTTGTGATTCATTTATAAATTCACGTAGTTTCCTAATTAAATTCTAAGGTTATTCTCAAGTGTGTATATTGTTCTACTCGGTTATTTGAATTAACCATTGCTTACAATAATTAAATTTGACAGTAATACCAATTTATTAATTCTAATTAACTACTTTCCAATATTGTAGAAGCAAATGATTATGGAAGCAGTGAACGTATAAACCTTCAATTCATGTTGTAAATATATTTTTAATTAGACCAATTATCGATCTATAGTGCAATTCAGCGAGGTGTTCAAAATGTTCCAGTTAAAACCGTCGAGTGAACGAACAAAATGTTGCAAAGTTATCTTTTTCCGCGAGCATTATGTTGTAAATGTGACATTGGAAATATTGTGAACAAAGTAATAGTCAGGGTGAACCAAATTGAATTTTCATTTTATTATGCATAAGGGGAAATGTGGGTAAGCAAAGCAGCCCGTACGATACTCAATCTGCATAGACGTCTCGCGTCTTCCTAGTGACAACACGGTCATGATTGATAGACTCCGGCGAATCGACTGTGCCACAAAAAATAACAATTTCTAGCTGCGTTATTTATAACAGCGGATATATAAATTGACAGCGGGCCATAAAAAAGACAGCATAATAGAAGAAAATGCGATATTTGTAGCGGATGCGCTTCCTCCGGAGCTTTTTCCATCTGCGAATTCGCTTCTCTCCAGAGAGTCATGCGTGCATCTAATATCAGTGAGTAAATTTGACGATAAAAAGCGGAGATTATACATTGTTACGCCATTTGTCCGGAGTTTGTACGTTAGGTGTTCTGTTACTCCTCCGCTTGTTACTGAACGCGAACGCCGTTATGGCTCCGGAGGAACAATCTGACTCTAACAATGCTCGTAATTGATAGCAATAAGCGACAGTCGCTAACAAGGGACATGCGACACTCAATTTGTAGTTTTGTTCTCTCTCGCGACCGCTCAAAGAGAGATGGCCTTATTAGTTGAATACGCGATGTCTCTGTTTGTCACAAACCCCCCGTGGCGTCAATTATGCCCTACATAATTAGAACCATTCGAAAATTGCGTGTGTCTAAACTAGTACATAACGAAATACAGTCGTTGAAATGTCACTGCCACCTACACGCCCCTCCAAGTGCGTGAAAACGCGTTCAAAGACCTCCATCCTTTGCCATAACGCACATGCACTATCACTTAAATGGATTGGTATACGGGAAGTATTTATAATAGTAGTGATAACGGTTACTCAGCTATAAATGAGCCCTACTTCCCAATTTCTCATACGCGGATAAGATTATTAATAGTTAATAAGTGAATTTCTAAAATTCGGAAAATTATAATATATTTATTTTAGATGTGTCACTTTGAACTTGGGTTATTTTCGGACGTATAACCAACACCAATAGACTATACCATTACATCTAGCACAAATCGAATCACACGAAATGACTAATAAACGTAACGGTAGCAAAATAATAGTGAATAGTGCTGTCAAACGATTCAGAGCCGAAACTGATTGTTTAGCCCTAAAAATTAATACTGAATGTCGTTATCGCGTATCTATCCTAGAACAGTATTCGATTCCATAAAGCAAGATTACTTTCTTATTCTAGAAGAGGATTAGGAATCGCATTCCAATTTTAAAATGAAAATTTGTGTTTAACTGTAAGAATCGAAACTCAGGAAAACTCTGCACCTGGACTTTCCCATACTTCCAATAATAATCTGTTTATAAATTTATACCTCTTCTGGTGTAACCTACATAAGTTTCTGAAATTTAAACTGTTTATTTCTGTGCACAATATATACATTAAAAATTACCATAAACTTATAAAAGGCCGTAAAGAAATACACAGCTATTTTGTAGACCTGCCACTATTTTACGACACCACAAAATGTTAATACAACCGAACAGTCATCAAAAAATATTGTATGAAAATTCAGAGCTTATGGAATGAATTCCAATATAAAGTTAAAAAATACATTTTTCACTAAGAATACATTAAAGTACGGATCTCAGCTCATTAAATTAAAAAAAAAGTGTGTATTCTGTCTTGCAGGTACTAATCGTTCGAACATCCTTGATGTTCTTCAACATGTTAAAACCTAGTGTCATCTTGCCTAACGACTAGGCCTTAAGCGCATCAAGTTGACACCTTTTCCGGCAACACTTAAAAACACTAAAATTAGATGTTTGTGATTTTAGTGCCGTTTGTGTCTTATCTAGCACACACTCAAATGCTCCTAAACTTTCAACTATTTTATAACAACTCCAAAACGTATTTTGTTAGTTTTGTACATAAACAAGTAAAAAGGATGTAGTTTTCGACTTTCTCGTGGAATACAAGTAAGTAAACTCATTTTATGGTTTTCTCATTTACCAGTTATCATCACCCCTTGTTGTTAGTATTAAAGAGTTATTTACAGCATGTAAATGCAATCTAATTTACCTATTTTGGCCTTCTACGCAACTAGCTTCTCTATGTATGTACATTTCGTGCCTGATTTTGACAGCAATTTTAGTCTTACTCTGCATATCGAGCTTCTCTAAAGCCGTTGAATTACCTATCTGCTTCCTTTTGCTTGTTCGTAGTTGTAATAATTGAATGAAAGTATTAGAGGTATTTCTCAAACCTGACTGTGAGTTTTTTTACTGGGAAAACAATAAGATACGAGATTTGTGTATTATGATCGACAACTGTCAACTAACATGTAATTTTGGGGGAAAATGGATTTTTCAATTGTATGTTTTTCGCGAGTAATATTTGGATATATATGTGAAGAACATTTTAATATGATTTTAATAATCATTAATTGTGGTATTATTAATTTAAGGTGATTTATGTTTAAAATGAATATGAATTTTGTTAAAAAATAAATGATAGGCTGCGTGAAATTTTAAAACATTTCTTTTTAAATAAGAAATTTGGCTATAATTTCCGATTTGATGTAAATTACATTTTCAGAAAGTTATTTAAATATTTAGGTTAGGTTAATTTGTGTTAATTTCGTTCCGTTTTCCTATTGCTTGAGGAAGTCATATATTTTTTTGTAAAATGTACTTATTTTTGTTTGTATTATGATGTTGCCATGGTGACCTGTTAAAAACAACGGGAACTTGTCATGAAAATCTCAATGTAAATAGACGCTGGTCTGGCGAGTGTTTGAATAAAACTATGTTATTAAGTGTTGCGGTTCAAATCAGCTTTATTTGTTACTCATCTGAGTGAGAAATGGATAAAATTTGGTAAATTAGCCGAATCACGAATTTGAGACGGAGTATCCAAGTAGCGTCAGTAGACTTAAGTTGTTTTTTTTTCGGCATGTTCCGTTAGCATCTGCATTTGACGTTTAAAACGTCAGCAAACTTTAAGGAGATATTCGCATCATATTCTGAAACTGCAACTAGAATAGCAATCGAATTTAATTTAAATAAATTGAAATAAATAAGTAATATCGAACTAACAACAATTTGAAAAGTGAAGCAAGTTTGGGGCTAACAATTTAAAAAGAAAATGTAAAAGTGCAACGCATTTGAGTTATTGGTATATTTCAACATCTGAAATAATAAGCAGTAAATAATATTTGGGGTAATTACCTTATGAAACGATTTTACGAATACCAAGATACTCAGTCCAAAGTTTTTCTACGGGGAGCTTAAAAAAAGCTGCATTCGTTTTGAAGTTCCAGATCAACAGGGCGCAGGAGTGCCATTCTAATTTCATCTAGTGAATTTTACCAACACCAGAAGAAAATAAGCAAATGTTTCCATGTGAAAAGGTGGATCCGTTTGAAAGTGCTTTGTAAATTAGACCTTGCTATTTATTTCACGCTACTCAGTCATTTAATTGTTAATGTTGTTTAACGTTTTATAAGAACAAAACTTGGATAATTCGATAACATTTAATTCATATCTTTGTTGCATCCATATTTTATAAGTTTATGATTACTTCCTTGTATCCTTCGCCTTGTTCAGTTAACCAGCGCAAGAATTTAAAGAATATACAGCAGTTACCAAAATTTATATTATATACACTGAGATAAGAGTTCTTTTAAAGTTTATGTTCGAAGTGTGCCCTTTGTGTTGTTTCAACAACTTATGTAATAAAATTGTAATATGTTTTTGCATATGAAAGCGAGATCATCTTTATTAGGGGTGCAAGTAAAGTAACATTCCCCCTTTTTTCAAACGTTAATATTTTTGTCGCTTCAATGTGTGGGGCTCATATGTATGTAGGTCCCTCAATAATACATCATAATATATATATATATATATATACAGAGTGTTTAGAAATTCGCGCACACGTACTGTGGCATGGTGTTATGCGACAAAACCTAAACAAAAAGTTCCTCTACCATTTTTCCATTTTTCGAGCTACCGCGGATTTAAAAATTTGAAAATCGCAGAAAAAAGTGTTGAATCGCAACTTATGAATGTTTAATCAATTGGTTAAACTTAATATTAATAAATTGTAAAAACAGAAGAAGGTTCAAACATTTGTTCAAAATGTCCGCCGTCTGCTACTAAACAAGCTTCAGCACGTCGTTGTACTGCTTGAACAGAGTTGCGTACCATCTCCGGTGTTATTTCTCGCACTGCCTGCAACACGCGGTTTCGCAGCTAATTCAGATTGGTCACTGGTGTTTTATAGACCAATGATTTTAGGTAACCCCATAAAAAGAAGTCGTATGGCGTTAGATCCGGCGAACGAGGGGGCCAAGCACAAATGTTGTAATTACATACTCGTCATAATTATAGTTTGAACCTTCTTTTGTCCTTAAAAATTTGTTATTATTAAGTTTAACCAATTGATTAAACATTCAAAAATTGAGATTCAACACTTTTTTCTGCGATTTTCAGATTTTTAAAACCGCGGTAGCTAGAAAAATAGTGGTCTGATGGAAAAATGGTAGAGGAACTTTTTGTTTAGTTTTTGTCGCATAACACCATTCCACAGTCCGTGTGCGCCAATTTCGAAACAGCCGGTATATATATACAATATAAAGCAGGAATAATAATGTCTGCATGCTAGATAATTGAATCCAAAGTTTCTTTATCGTAAATTTGTAAATTATAATGTCAACTATAACAAATTTTAAAACCGAAATTCTGAAGACGTAATTAACATTTCTAAATACTAAAGTCGTAATTTCAAGATTATACTGTCTAGCCATCCGTAAGATCAGAATTATAGATCAAAGAATTGCATTTATAGGATTATAAAATTATTTTTTTATATTTATATTTTATATTACAAAATTGGGTGAAATTTTACTACCATAAAGTACGAAAATTCAAGATTAGGGTCTTGCAATTCGGGCCAATAAATTAATGATTATAAAATTGGGAACCGAAAATTATAAATTTAAATTATAAAGATTAAGAATGTCTTTACAAAAAACAAAATCTGTAGAGACCAAAGTCCCAGTTAGAGGTATATAAAGTCGATATATTGAATTATAAAATCAAAATTTTTTATTTATTAACGGCAACTTGGCCATGATTACATCAAAATCAGCCTATGAAATTTGTGTGGAACATGTAATCGAAGGCTAAACCACAAAAGCTTCAATATTAGAAAAGCGAACTGAGTTGACGCTGAACCGAGTATTTACAGATAAATGTTGAGCATAAAACACATAATTACGAATAACCAAGAATTCAACCACGGAGCCCATGCATCGAACATAACCTACATAAAAGGACTAGTAGAATTACGGTATTGCAATGTTAAAAAATGAAACTTTTATTAGTTATGCTTCACATGTTGTTATGTTTGCATTCCCATTATTTACACTCAAGAGCTAAAAAAGTATTTAAATGTTACGTGAATGAGTAAACTTGAATTTGATTTAAAATTTTAACAGGTGCTACAGCTGACTATCTTATTTGCAGGAATGTATTCGTATAATCGTAAGTCTAATATTTGAGGACTACTGAATAAGTCATAGATGCTTCGAATAATTAATGTAGTGAAAACCTTTTGAAAAAGTCAAACAACTGTGGGCTTCTGAATTTGTCAAAACGTTTTCTCAAAAATAAATATTCGAAGTAACTTTGACTTATTTAGTAGTGATATGATAATTAGAAGCTCCACCTATTTCTTTTAAGATGTTCGAAGCAGCATTTTGCCGTCACAATGTCGTAGGTTGTGTGAGTAAGATATTGGCCAAAACGTGTAAGGTCGAATAAAGATACTTTGAGGGTAAACACGAGAACACCAGAACGTTGTTAACTTCCTTAATAGCTTCTATTCTGATTCCAATTTTGGTAGTGGGAAGAAGTTGCAATATGCAAGATCTGCCGAATAATATAGGTAAGAGTATTACCCAACTGTATAAATGTATTTAGCTAACAAATCTCAAGCTCCTAAACGTATTTGAGAAGGTACCTTGTCATGATCCGTTGTTGAATTGGGTACATGTAGAGGTCCGGAGCCGGACATTCGGGCGCTGCCGTTAGGGTGCGGCCGTTTGGACGCCGCTGTTAGGGCGCGTGGACATTAGGGCGCAGACCGTTAAGGCGCGGGCCTTTCGGGCGCGTGGACATTAGGGCGCGGACCGTTATGGCGCGGACCGGTAGGTCGAGGGATACTGGGGCGCGACAACTGTGTTAAATTTGTCAGACTAAAAGTTATTCATTAAGGCTTGGAAGGAGTGACGAACAATTTCTCAACCGGACCTTGGATTTTTTTGAATATGCAACTAAACATACATCATCCAGTATCTTCAAAAGTGTATGACGTTACAAAATTCAAATAGAAGGATTAGTAAAATCACCCAAAAGAACCGACCTTCCTTTTCTTTCCTTCTTGTTTTTAAAGTAATTATGTTGATAGGCATCATTTGGGTTTCCTGTGGTTTTAAAAATGAAATATATGCGTACAGATTTGTATGCAATACAGAAAATTATGTTTGATTTTTGAACTTTTCCAGGTTATCTTAATAATGGTTAATAGGTTATTCAACATTATATTATAGGTTTATTAAAATTTTCTTCCCCCGCAGTGCTATCCAATCTGAAAACAGTTTTAACAAATGTAATGGTCAGAATCACTAATCCCCTAATTATAATTATTAAATAGCTAAATACGTATTAGCGTAGACTAATTATTAGTCTATGGTATTAGACAATCTTCAAATCTGTATAACTAAAAAAATGCGGATTGAAGCATTAGTAAAATCATAAGAAAATGGCAACCCTTCTTTTCTGCACTTGTTGCTTTTAAAATAATTTTATTATTAGGTTATCACTTGCTTTTCCTATTATTTACAGATTTTATGTAATAAGTAAAGCAGAAAATCACATGTATTATCTTTGATGAGTTCTTAATAACTGTTAATAATTACATATTTCAAGTTACTTATAATAAAAAATTTTTCTCCCGCAGAGTTGTTCAGTCTGAAAACAATTTTAGCCTATGTAAACAATATTGTAGTTTTTTATATTGAACACCGACATTCTATTAGAAGAAAAACTAATTGGAATGTTATAGTACCAAGAATGATAAAAACAATCACCCAAAGGCATACCCACGATATTGGTGCAGCATTATTTAACAAACTTCCTCGTATCTTAAAAACTAAGTCCCTATCAGAAAATTTGTTTCGTAAAAAGATTAAAATTTGGATTTTTCATATGACATGTTAATTTGTTTTAAATATATTTTATAAATGTAAATCAAAATATTATTACTTTATCAGGTATTGTCCTGAATGGTTGCACATTGTATAATTAGTTCAATTAAAAGAAGTTATTGACACGTAAATCAAATGGTTATGGTTATTATAAATATTATAAATACAGGTGAGTAACAAAGTTGTAACACCGAGTCTCGCGCCCTAGAGTCCCGCGCCCTAATGGCTCGCGCCTTAATATCCTCGCGCCCTAATGTCTCTGCGCCCTAACGGTCCGCGCCCTAGTGTCTTCGCGCCCTTGTGTCTGGCGTCCTAACGGCGGCGCCCTAACGGCAACGCCCTTACGTCCACACCCGAATGTCCTAGACCGTGTAGAGGTCATACAATATACAGTTTTTAATTTGAATTTTTTGCATAATATGTGTTTCGCCTCGGTATCGTCCTCGTTAACTCAAATCGTATTAGCAGTAATAAAGTCGTTGGATACTGTTTTCTTCTTGCTTTCACATCTAAAACCACTTCGACAGCTATCACAATGCACAGTAATTACTACCAAGAACGAATTCGTATCAACATTGGAATATTTTACAAATCTTTACAGCAACGAAGAGGTGCAAAATACGGAACCAAGAGAAAGATAATACAATATAGAGGAAGTGGGTTATAGATCAGCACCAGGTACATCACACAGTGAAAATACTGCAAAAAAGGAAATTGCCTTGCGAGTGCAATATAAACAATAAGCTTATAGAGTATGAAAGAAATTATTAATTCAAGAAATTGAGGTGCTTCTTAATAAACTTGTAGTAGAAGACAAATCAACAAACCAGCATCAAGTGTACATAGAAGTTACATGTGCTACAGCTGCAATCTCAGGCTATCTTCGAGGCATAGTTAATCTGGAAAAATAAATATATGAGAGCGAAAATCGTAAGTCCAGCCGTAACATAAGCGACAGTAATAAGGGCCGTATAGGTAAAACACACATGGAAACACTGTGAGCAATAGCAAGCAAGACATTGTGATACCGAGTACCGAACACCAGGTTCGAAATATGTAAAGTCGACAACATCGTCCAATTTGGAAAGCAGAGAAGATTCTGGAATGCACGTTTAGAAAGATTAGTTAAAATAGCAAGATATGGAAAGCATCAAGAACAAAGGCAACTACGAAGACCAGCTAAAATGTGATTACTGATTAGATAGTTCTGTATCAATATCAGTCCACTACAAAAAGCCGAAGGCCTAAAGAAGAAAGAGGAAAAACAATCGTTGAATGCCTAAATGCTGAAATAGCTTCCTATTTAAGGCTACTATTGTAAAGATAGATAAAATCGTTACTTTTACTATACAACCTAGTGTAGGTGTTTATAACTTTCCCAATTAAGGTTTCACTCGATTTCATTGAAATTTAGATTTTCTGGATCAGTAAACATCGCAGTTATACAGACAGTTAATGAATTCCTATTACAATTTGTAGTGGATTCAAAATAGACCAACTTATAACAAGAAACTGATAACTGGAAACGCACCGTTTTCGATCTACAGGTATCAGTGGTTATCTATCTGAATGTTGTTTAATTGGGCCGTACTTCTTTCTACATCATCTCACTGGCCCCGTTTACTTGATCTTGTTTTAAAAACTATAGCCAGAATTGTTGGAAGAAGTACTATTGGGGATTCATGAACATATGTGGCTGCACACTTTTCATTTGCCGTCCAAGAGTATATCAACCAAGTACTTTAGTAACGGTGATGGATTGGTCGAGGGGGACTAGTAGCGTGACCACCACACTCCCCGGACTTCACTTACTTGGATTTTTTTATGGGGCCATATGAAGAGTTTGAATCACGAGATGAGTGTCGAATCTGAAGATCTGTTAACACGCATTCGGGCTGCAGCGCAAGAGCTCCAAAGAACGCCTAGTATTGTTGAAAGAGTATACCAAAATATGCTTCGGAGGTGCAATACTGGCATCGAAGTTGGTGGTTGTCATTTGTAGCAATTATTGTAGTGTTTGCCAAATAATTAAAATTATTATGAGCATTACTCCAGTCTTAGATCGAAAACGATGCGTTTCCGGATAAGAGTTTGTCATTAAAAGCTGGTTTACTTTGAATCTCCTACATACCCTATAAATTTGTAACGCGTATTCATTAACACCCTATATATGGACGTAAAAGCGAATATTTGTAATTAAAGTCGTAGGTTTGATATGCATAGTCTAATATTATTGATTTTGATTGAGCGAGATCTAAGACGCGGTTTTCCAAGCATCTGTATGAAATTGGGCCATACCTTGTCCTACTACGAAATTCTATCTGTGGTAGTTCCACCCCAGTGGTGATGTTTAGCCTTGTCACATAGGTATCATAGTGGCACAAAACCTACGGCTTTACTTCTTACCCGACAGAAGGCTTCCTTTCATATTGTTCCCCGCCTCAAACATCTCACTGACCTCAGCCAGGATCGAGCCCGCATACCTTGGGTCTATAGGCAAGTGCGCTAACCACTAGATCACCGAAGTCTGCTTGTTTAGCCTATTAGTGCATAGTGTCCCCTGAAAGGGACACCGCTATTAAATTCATTTACGGGACCACGTGACAGCAACCATAACCTAAAACTCGCTTGACAGTACAGATAATATGTTGGTGTTTCAACAGAAGTCCATGTATTTTTATTAGAGTGTTCTTAATTGAATAGTGTTATATAAACAAGCAGATGGACCCAAGTCAGTACAGTATTAGCGTAGCGGGTGAGTACTTTTGAAATTATTATAGAAACAAAACATTTCCATTTGTAAATTAGCATGCTTAGTTACTGCTAAGGATTATACAGAGAGATCAAAAAAGAACTTGATTACAGCAAGCCATGATTTTTTTTTGTTCGTATTCATGACAGTTGATAGGATATTTTTGATCTACGACCTACGAAAAAAAAGTCATGGCTCAAGTTCTTTTTTGATCTCTCTGTATAATGGCATGAAGTCAAGGTGGTGCCATCTATCCACCGTTACGTCACGTAATCTGTTTCTAAACATTGCGTCCCTTTAGAGGGACGTTGCGCATGCTGGCTACTTTTTGTTGAAAATTTGATAAAATTCCAGGTTGTTTCTACATGAGTTCATAGCAGCTTTGGAAGAAGATGATATTTACTCTGCCGATATTTACATTACTCTACCTGTAGCTGGACAAGAAACAGACCAAGATAGCGACTATTCGGATGATGAACATGATGGAAATATAAATCATTTGGTTCCTGCAATACTGAAAGCCGAACCTGAGGTTGTTTTTACATCATAATATACAACCTGAGCCACCCGTCTCAAGGGACGAAGATTAGTTGAATCCATCGTTGGTGCGGTCTTTCCAAGCCATCCTCAAGTGATGATGACCTGCCGCTCTTATCATTCATAAAATCGAACCAAACATTGTAATGTACGCCTCCGAAAAAATGTAAACCTAATCTACCGACAAAGACAAATAAAACAGCTGTAACTAAAACAAGAAAAACAGCTCAAATCAAAGACAAAATCAAATACAATGTGAAGACTCCACCAACGGATATGCAAATTAAAAGAACTTCTGTGGTTTTTCTTTCGTTTTCTTCGATGAAAACATTATGCAACATATTATCAAGCAAAGCAATGCATACGCCATTGAATGTAACAAAAGAAGGGTTACATGTCTTTTCTGGTGGCCTGCTGTTGTCTGGATATGGAAAGTATACAAACAAGAGGATGTATTGGGCCCGAGAGGATGACGTTCCAAAGATTTTATCTGACAGTATGCGATTGAATCGTTTTGAGTCAATACTGCGAAACCTTCATCTAAACGATAATACTCAAACCGATGAAGAAGATAGACTCTATAAACTAACACCCTTTATTTCTATTCTAAATAAAAATTTCAAGATATTTGCTGGATTAGAAGAGAATTTGAGTATTGATGAGAGCATGTTCCCCTACTATGGGAAACATTATGCCAAACAATACATCAAGGGCGAGCCCATCAGATTTGGATATAAGAATTGGGCCTTATATACTAACAAGGGATACATGTTAGCATTTAACATATATACTGGTGTGTGGTGGTAGCTCAGTTGGTAGAGCGCTCGCTCTCTGAATAAAACGTCGATTCTGGCTTGGGTTCGAAACCTAAGCAGAACTATGCAGATTTATAAAAATCTTGTCTGCAACCCACCACACACAATTTCCCAATTCGGCTTGCAACCGTGGGATCTTAATGCTAAAAACCTTCTCTGGAATTTCTGTCGTTCGGATTCGACGTTAAATTGTAGGTTCCCCGTGTTTCTACCTTAGCACTGAGGAGAAACACGTGGCAGAGAAGAGGCCGATGCCCAGCAGTGGGACGGAAAGGCTGTTGATCATGATGACTGGCAAGTCAGCACAAACAAAGACACACGATTTTGGATTAGGGGGTCAAGTAGTGCTGTCATTGTTAGACCTTGCCCACATATCTTCGAATGAAGTCTATAAACTATTTTTTGGTAACTATTTTGCTTCTGTAGCCCTACTAAGCCATCTTTCTGACAAAGGATATTGTGCCAGCGGAACACGCCATGACAACCAATTGGGAAACTGTCCTTCGAAAGGTGTAAAGAATAACAAGAGGAACATTGCGGGTACTGCTCTTTTGAAAAGGTCGCCGTGGTTCAGTGGAAAGGCAATAAAATTGTGTGTGCTGGCACAAATTTGGATGGTTTTAGAACAAAAAATGTTCTCAGATATTCAAGGGATGAAAAGTGAAAAATAGCTCTATCTCAGCCAGAAATTATAAACAGCTATAATAAACGAGTTGTGGGAGTGGATAAATTAGATGGAATGGTTGCAAATTATAGAAGTCGAATCCGCCAGCGCAAGTGGTGGTGGCTAATATTCACTTACATATTTGGTGTGTCCGTTGTGAACACCTGGCTACTGATACAAAAATATCATTCCAATGACACAGTTTGTATTATTCAATTTTAGGAGAAACTTGTGTCTGATTCTTTTGAACACCTACGGTGTAAAGTCTATGAAAGGTAAAATGCCTTTAAAACCTATACAGCCGATGAGATATGATATGATGATGACATGATGAACAGTCACATTGTAGATTATTGTCCAACAGGCAGAAGATGTGTCAAGAAAGCAAATTTTACTTGTACGAAGTGCAATGTGAGTCTACACCCTAAAAATTGTTTCTCAGCTTATCATACACGTTAGTGTCCTGTAAGCATGACGTCCCCCAAAAGGGTCGATCTATATTTTTTTCTAGATAAAAATTACTTTTTTCTAACGTTTGATATTCTTTCTTAATACTATTATTGGACCAGCGATACAAAAATGTGGTTCCTACTATATCCTGAAAACATTATGCACTAATGGGTTAGTGTGGTACACATAGCTGCATTTTTTAAGTTCTATATTATAAATTTTAGTTTTGACGATGGAGGATGTAAAGGTGCAGACTGACACATGAATTGCGACCTATGTAGTTGCAAATTAGAAACTATTCCCATCTTGTGGCTGCACCCCAATGTGCTTGCGCGAACATTATTTGAACCCACTGGTGCAGTGCAACGGTTAAAGAAATTTAAGCCTAACGACCTAATGGCCAGATTTAATTAGGTTTACTTAATGACAATTAGACTCAATGTGTAATCTATGTTCCCACAGTATCCTCGCTAAGATACATATATTAAAGGAGAATCTTCACTGGAAGTATCTCCTGCATGTCATTATTTATTTATTTGTATGTACATATCTGTAATAACTGTCCAAACAATTACTTACTGTCCAGTGGACAGATTGTAAATATAATGGTGTTAAATAAAAAAAAAATCTTGTGGTAAATAAATATATCAGCTTATCAAATAGTTGTAATGTTATGGGACAATTCTGTCAACGTTCAAGGATTATTTTAGGCTAATATTTACAGATACGTAATCCAACTGCTTTGTTGTAAATTAACAATCCTATATTACATAATTTTTATAAATATTGTCCCAGGATTCCGTTTGCATAACAGTAATGCGTGCTTGTTGAACCGTGCATCAATTTTGCTGATTGTCTTATACAGTCATTAAATTATTTACAATTGTCATTTTATTGAACAAACCTTATGGTTTTTTCTATCTAAATTAGCTTCCCTTTAGTTAAAAGCAACATTAAACGGCGTTCAATAACGCTGGGTTACCGTTCCACCTTACTCTATCGATTATTGATAGAACATAAACTGTTTGAAATTTCCCTGCTCTAGTTAGCGCAACCTGGTATTGCAAGTACGCGGAATATACACCTAATGCTGCTCACATTCGTGTGTAATTTGCAAGGAACATCAAACCTAGCATATGAAATGATTGACTAACCTAACGTAAAAACATTAAAGTTTTAAAAGCGCAGTTTCCTTTCGAGTTATATGAAAGTTTCGTACCACAAAGTAAACCAGGAATATTAATATTTCTACTTTGAATATTAATCGAGATTTTTAGTTTCTTCAAAAGGTTTCTTTGGATGTTATGTTATTCATACCGAAACTGTTTCCTCCAAAGATATTTCCTTTCAAAGTTTTTCCCACATTGATTAATTTGGTGCGATGAATTTATCGATGTGTAAGGAAAACAGAACTTAATTTATTTTTCATAAGCCATGTTCGTCTATTTCGAGAACTCACTTCCGAGGAATAATGGTAATTCTGCATTGCGATATACGTCCATGAATATATTAGAAATAATGCATTTCGCAACTTTCAAGACGTAATGTTACCTGTCAAACTGTACTGGCTTGAGTGTCTCATTTTAAAACTCTAGTGCAAAACATTGTTAGACGGGTTTACTACCCCCTACAAACTGAAACATAACGGTATAGAAAATACAACGTTTGTAGATACAAGGGGTTGCAAAATATGGAACCAGTTTGGAATATCTAGAAGTAGGGGTTTTTGATACTAAAATCTATTTACAAGGATCATTTGAAAAGTAGTTTTAATAGTAGCGGTACAATGAACTGTTTTATTTGTTACAGGAACAACAACAAAGTATCAGGGAATTATGCCACCCAGTTGTTTGTATACCGCAATATGAATAATAGAAGTATTTCCGAAATAATCAAAAATCAAAAAATCGAATAAGGCTCTTATTAATATTTTATTAAAAAATATTGGTCACCAACGCAGCTTCATCCTCATGTGAAAAGTACTTAATGGGACTGTGCTTCTTCATTTTTAACTGTGGTCTAGCTGAACTATGCCTTTAAACGTAATAATTAAAGCCTGTTCGTCCAAACAGTACAACACCAGAAATCACTACAAACATTCATGATATGCTTTTGGAGAATTGTCGTTTATAGCTAAAAGTTGTTTGGCTGCAGCATGATGAACACACATTTCATATCTTAACTGAAGAATGGATGGGTGCTGCGTTTGCTAGCTATTTATGCGTTAAACTGAAAAACAGCTGGAAAGATATCATCATCGATTGGCTGGAATGAGAAAAACGTGCTGCTGATAGACTTTATGAGAAAAGGCTCAACAGAACAGACGAATACGCTAACCCTTTGGACTAAAGAAGGTCGGAATTGGTAACGAAAAAAGTCGATTTTCATCATTACAATGCAGAACTCCATACAAGTGTCGTTTCCATCGCAACACTTAACGAATTAAAGTACGATTTTATGCCACATCCACCTAATTTGTCTGATTTAGTGTGACGAGTGGAAGTTTCGTGACCCGTTGGCCCGTTAAGGTAGATTATACTGAAAAATACAAATATTTCAAAAGTATATAAACCATTTAAAATTTCCTTTTCGTAACATTTTCTATGGCCTCGCAAGATTCTGTAATATCCTACTACATAGCATGTATATGATATGGAAATGTTGATTATACCGTCATGACCTGCCAAAATATATTTATTGCAACTAAATCTAAGCAATTTCAGTGCGACTCAAACAGGAACTTCGTGGAGTAATTCCATTTGAAATTTTGGCCTTGTTAACGCTAGGAGTAATTAATAATGCTTCTCGTAATTATCGGCATTAATTACTTGCTCCTCTTGAGCTCACAGGTACGTACTAGTCAACGCAGGATAACCACTTAAATATCGGGAATGATAAACATGAGACGCAAGTTAGAAATAAGACTACATGTGAGTAGTATTACAGATCCGTATATCATTAAAGATGTAATATTGTATCTATGCCATATTGCAAACACACTGAAATATAAATGAAATATGCGGAAATGTGTAATAAAAAAAATTACCACACTTTTAAAGCCTACGATGGTCTTTCCTGGGCCCTATTTTATCTTGAATGAAGTTATAAGAAATCCGTCCAGGTTTGTCAAGCTGTTCTAAATACTAACTTTCATCAAATTTAATAAACTTAAAGAGACTTTTATTGAAGTTAATTTCCTCGATTTATAACATTTCTAGCTGTTACTTTAACCTTTAAAGGGTGTTTAAATTATCAATTCATTTACATAATAATTCATAAAAGGATCAGAATTTCTCACAGTACACCAACACGAAACTCACTTCACTGACTTGAACATTTAGTATCTGCTGTAATTTATATTATTGTCAGTCGCAAGTATCGGTAATATAATTTTATGGGGTTGCAGGGAATTACCTATCTTTCTGGAGAATTCTCAAATCTATACGTTATTGCCACAAACTAGCAAATATCTACAGGATGTCCCAAAATTAAGAGGCGATCGTAGGCGAGAAGTTAGCGCGTTAGACTTCTACGCTGGATATCCTCGGTTCAATTCCTAGTACCGGAACATCGGATTTTTAACGGCCTGTTACAAAAAATCTTCACACTAGCCCCCACAAAGGTAACAACACAACAAAAGACAAAACTTTTCGCAACAGACTTGAAACACCGAATTATCACCCACGGGTAACTCACTGCAACGTTTCGGTGTGTTCACCACGGCTAACTCGTCTACGAAACGCGGTTTAGGACATTCGGGCGCGGCCGTAAGGGCGCGGCCGTTAGGGCGCCGCCGTTAGGGCGCCGCCGTTAGGGCGCCGCCGTTAGGGCGCTAGACACAAGGGCGCGAAGACACTAGGGCGCGGGCCGTTAGGGCGCAGGGAAACTAGGGCGCGAGGACATTAAGGCGCGAGCCATTAGGGCGCGGGACACTAAGGAGCGAGACTCGGTATTAAAACTTTGTTACTCACCTATATTTATAATATTTATAATAACCATAACCATTTGATTTACGTGTCAATAAATTCTTTTAATTGGACTAATTATACAATGTACAACCATACAGTACAATACCTGATAAAGTAATAATATTTGTATTTACATTTAAAAAATATATTTAAAACAAATTACTATGTCCCATCAAGAATCCAAATTTTTATCTCTTTACGAAACAAATTTTCCGATAGGGACTAGTTTTTAAGATACGAGGAAGTCTGTTAAATAATGCTGCACCAATATACTGGGTATTCCTTTGGGTGATTGTTTTTATCATTCTTGGTACTATAACATTCAAACTAGCTTTCCTTCTAAGAGAATTTCGGTGTTCAATATAAAAAACTACAATATTGTTTGCAGGAGAAGAAAATTTTGATTATAGGTAACTTGAAATAGGTAATTATTAACCGTTATTATGAACTCATCAAAGATAGTACATATGATTTTCTGCATTACTTATTACATAAAATCTGTAAATAATAGGAAAAGCAAGTGATAACACAATAATAAAATTATTTTAAAAACAAGAAGTGCAGAAAAGAAGGGTTGCCCTTTTCTTATGATTTTACTAATGCTTCTATCCGCATATTTTAGTTATGCAGTTTTGAACATTGACTAATACCATAGACTAATTCTTAGTCTACGCTAATAAGTATTTAGCTGGTTAATAATTATAATTAGGGGGTTAGTGATTCTGAACATTACATTTGTTAAAACTGTTTTCAGATCGGATAGCACTGCGGGGGAAGAAAAGTTTAATAAATCTACAATACAACGTTGAATAACCTATTAACCATTATAAAGATAACCTGGAAAGGTTTAAAAAATCAAACATAATTTTCTGCATTGCATACAAATCTGTACGCAAATATTTCATTTTTAAAACCACAGGAAACCCAAATGATACCTATCAACAAAATTATTTTAAAAACAAGAAGGAAAGAAAAGGAAGGTCGGTTCTATTGGGTGATTTTACTAATCCTTCTATTTGAATTTTGTCACGTCATACACTTTTGAAGATACTGGATGTATGTTTAGCTGCATATTCAAAATAAGTGGACGCGACTGCCTCCCTGGACTTTCCCATACTGGAAACTGTTCATATCATCTTTATTTCAAATTATATATATATATATATATATATATATTTACATCCTGCAATCAATTCTGCATCCTTTCAAAACTCATACAATTTAGCGTCCACCAGAAATAAAAGGAATATAGCACTATAAGTACGAATATATTGTTGCTCATTTCACCTCGATTCCGGAAATCGGAGCGATTTTTTAATATCTTTAAATTAAGCATATACGTGATGGTTACATTTTGCTATCATTTTTACGTCCTTTCAAGCTTCGGTTAATAATGCGTCCCTTGTATAGTTTCGTTTCATTCTGCGGTTAATTTGACATCCGATTGTATATTTTTTCAACCTTTTCCTATCATTTTGGGGTCCTGCAATGTTGCCATATTTATTGTATCACTGACAAAGACAGGAATAAGGCGAATACTGTTTGGAAAAGTGAGATGTGAATAATATTACACTCCCTACGGTGAGACATACTTTTTTAAGATACTTACAATTCCAGTGCGTGATTAATGTGCTGTTTTCATGAAAGTGCAATTTCCACTAAGTAAAAAAATGCTCAGTGACTGATATAATGGAACCATTAGAAGTTTTAAATTATCTCTATAAAAATAAATTAAATACAGACCTATTTTCGCCACACAGACTAAATGGGGAAACATACCTTGCATTTTAACAAAATGATCTGCCGGCTTTTCTGGAAGATGTACCCTTTCTTGTAAGATATGGTTTATGCATGATGGAGCACTATCACACTTTAAACAAATTGTCAGGAAACATTTGACTACCACATTAGAGCAAAGATGAATCAAAAGAGGAGGAACTAAGCCGTGGCCAGCCCGTTCCCCAGACTTGAATCCTTTCGGATTTTACTTATGGGGACGCCTGAAACCAGTTGTCTACGCTACTCGAGTCCCTGACGTCGATGAATTAAAGAAAGAATTATTAATGGCTGCTATCAGATTCGAAATATCCCAGCTCTTTTTGAACGGATTCGGAAATCAATGAATCGCAGAGTTTACAGATGTCTTGATGTGGGGATAGGCATTTTGAACACTTACTATATGAATAAATTTTATCCATGTTATATTGTTCATTTAAATTTTTGATAATAAATTATTTTTGTGATGAACCTTCAACATCCTGTATCTCGGAAACGAGGTGTCTCTGGACCCATGTTTATAGCAATTTTTTTCTTATTTAATGTCAGGAATACGCTTTAGAATTTTTGACGTGCATTTTTGAAACGCCCTGTATTTTCTATTACATTTTTGGACCGGAAGAAAAATCTAAGCGGTGGCCGACCAGTTTTTGCCAAATTTTTAGCAAATTAGGTAGGTATTTGTCTATTTGTAGGTATTATTATTTTTTATTTATTTTTCAAAAAAGTTCCGGGTACAAGGGCGCTAAATTTCCAACTAGTCTCATTTGAAAATTTTCCTTAAAACAGCGTTGCCTGTCCCCAATAATTGCGGAGAATTTCCCAGTTTTTAATTTCGAGGCAAGTTAAAGGTAAATTAATAAAGATGAATTATTTTTTTGCAGGTAAAAAGCAACATTAAACATTAAATTGGTAATAAATTTTTATCAACAGGGTTATGGTAAATCTTATAGTTTTTAAAATTTTTTTTCTTCAGAAAAGGATCCAGCTAAGTATGTATTGTCAATATTACAATTTTCTTTCGGCTTAGACCGCGTCGTCATTTGGGAAACACACCCAGCATTACCAGGTAAGGACCGACCTGTACCTTGTCCGCCTTTACAAGCATTTGCTCTAGAAGTTTTAGCAATATTTGTTCGTAGGCCCTGCCTGCCTAAACAGGGCCGTGTGCTTGGATTATTCAAACCTTGGAGCGGACAAGGATTTGATGTTAATGTATTTTGTTTGCCAGGACAATAATACTTAATCGGCTTATGCCTGTTAGCCGTTTGTGAACCCATACAAACTTACTTAGTACTTAGTTTGTATAGGTTTCACAAACAGCTAACAGGCATAAGCCGATTAAGTATTATTGTACTGGCAAACAAAATACATTAACATCAAATCCTTGTCCGCTCCAAGGTTTGAATAATCCAAGCACACGGCCCTGTTTAGGCAGGCTGTGTTTCCCAAATGACGACGCGGTCTAAGACGAAAGAAAATTGTAATATTGACAGTTCGAGAAACCGCGAAAGCCTCAAAGAATATAAGTATGTATTGCTTTTACTCAGATCGTATTCAAAACATGAAAACTACATCGTAGGCCAGTGATTAAGCAAAAATCTTGGTCAATCGGAAATAATTCCCATAAAGCTGGAAACTGTTTTGATCTCTTTATTATGTGAGTCTATTTTACACAAAGTTTTCCCACTCGGGAGAGGTGAGCGTCGGCCGCCATATTGGAAAAACGGCGCCGAAAATCAGTTTTAGCCAATATCTCTTTTCGCGTATATTTTAGCCAGAGATGTGAAAAGAACTCAATATAGACGGTTTCCGCCTATTATAAATTGGATTCGGACATTTGGTTTATTCGTGACAAATCTAGAAGAATGTCAATCCTCATTCAACCAGGTTTTTCAAGATTTCAGAGGCTATGTGCCTTTACTGAGAAGACAATGTAGAGTAGGCTTCATAGTATTTATGATGATGATATTATCACTGCTAAACCTAACAGATAACCTACCATTTGTTTTCGCGATACTGGCCATAAGATTCTTACAGAAAAATGTTCACTTTGTATGGAAGCAAACGAATGTCCCAAGCCGTTCATCCTACATACAAGATGCTGAGAACCATTCCTCTAGAAAATTTAATTTCCTTTCGAAAAGCTCTTTTCACATTTCTCTCTGAAATGCGCCGGAAAAGAGATAATGGCTAAAAACTGATTTTCGGCGCCATTTTCCATTATGGCGGCCGAAGCTTACCTCTCCCGAAGGGAAAAACTTTGTGTAGAATAGAGGCCCATAAATAAAGAGATCTAAACTATTTCCAGCTATATGGGATATATTTCCGCTTTAAAATCCAAGATGACTGGCCTATCGGCAATAAGGTCAAACTAGTAAATATCGAGATAATATATTGAAAATCGGTATCCAGGTAGGTATTAAGGTAAGGTTTTATAATAAATTGTCAATATCACGAAAATGTCAAAAATTAGTAAATATAGAGCTAGAAATGTGAAAATTGGTATCCGGAGATATATTTTCTAATTTTTGTCTGATTTTTCTTAAATTTCTGTAAGTGTCCCAGCAGCCTAGCCGCTTCAGCGGGATATGATACATCTGTTAGTACCAAATTTTCTTAAGTATAGTAAAGTATTACAATCAATAACTAATGTACAATAAAGATAAGTTTGTTTTATGTTTGATATTGTAGTAGAAATACTTCTTAATTTAAGAAATACGTTTTTAAGATTTAAAAAAATACGAATAAGTAACTAAGTCTTGCCACCAGGATCATAAAAACAAAGTAAAATATACAATCTAAAATATAATGTAAAAAAACCATAAACATTCTGCACAAAGGAACAAAGTAGCTTTAGATTTACATAATGAAATAAAACAAAATATAATTAAAAACACAGAAAACGTTTCCTTGAATTAAACATCCTTTACGGAAGAAAAAAAGTAACTAACAATTATATTGTCACTACGATTGAAAAAATATTAAAGTGAAATACATACAATAATTCAGAAACACAAATACAATATTTTTAAATTTTATTTACACTTTTTGGTGTACAGATTCTGTACTAATACTTTCATTTTTAACCATGTTTTATTTTGGGAAGTATTCGGGTGCTTCTGTATCAATTCTTCGCATTCAACTCTTTTAGGAGGCCTGCACCTTCTAATGTGAGTAGCAAAAAATGTTATGACAAGACCTTTCTGTTCTGCAGTCCAAGGAACTAACACTCTTCTCTTCTTGGTTGATTCAGTATTATCAGGAATTGTTGTTTCATGGATCGTATTATTTATACTTGAGGCAGAGGCAGACGTGGCAGCAGCAATGAGGTTTTCTGAATTACTTATATCGTCATCTGCATCTATGTCGCAGCACTGCTTTAGGGTAGTGGCGATATTCATAGCAAATGTAGGGGAGTCAAAGACATCCTTATCCTTATTGTACTTCGCAATATTTTTAGTTGCCTCCACGCATGGCCCCCACATTCGATTGTGGGCCCTGTAACCAGGATCTGGGTCGCCCCCCCCCCCCTAACATATGCCTATTTTTCTACCCTTTTACAAATTTTATTTACACTGAAAATAGATTGTAAGGTATAATTAAGCAATAAAGGAATCAGTTCAATCTTAAAACCAAACTTTATTGATAAAATTATAAAAAATGACAAAAAAAATAAGATTACGATCTATCTAAAGAAATAACAAAATTAGGAACTAAAAAATAATACTAAAATTAAGATCTAAAAAAACTTATAGCCTAATTAATTATAGCTTTCCTAGCTTTCTTTTGACTAAAATTATTAATAACATCTGAAAAGTCAACAGTTGTGGCTAATTCATTTTCAATTGCCAACATTGCCAGATGGTTAAGACGAGTTTGGCCAGTTGTGCTTCTTTGCCAAGTTTTCAATGTATTTCCTAGCCTACTAAATGAACTTTCAGCCGTAGAAACCGAAACTGGGATGGTACAAAAAAGTCTAATAGCCGTGCAAAGGTTCAAAAAAATGGCCTGAAGGTTTTTCTCATATATTGAGTTCAGGAGTTTTAACGGATCCTTTTCTGATTGGAACACTGTTTCAGAGACATTCTTCATATGAAGAGTTTCTTCAAATAAGCCTTCTGGATCTGAAAAGTCTGAAGGGTAATATGAAACGAGTAAGGTGCTTTTAAGTTTTAGTTCTTCGTTGTCTAGATCCATGAAAACTAAAACTGGAGCAAACAAGTTACAAATTTCTTCACAGCTTACAAATCTGGTTTTCAAATCAGCCATGACGAAATCCAAAACAGGAAAGACAACAGAAGATTTTAAATCCTGTAAAGCTTCTTGCTGAAGTTGCTCGGGCGTCTTTTCAACGACATTGAGCTTTCTTTTGATAGACAAATACTTCTTGAATAAAAAAACCAGGGCCCCCTCTGAGCCCGGGCCCTGTAACCAGAGTTGCACCAGCCCCACCATTGTGGGGGCCATGCCTCCACGAACAAATCAAAATGCTGTGGCTGTAAAGCGTCAAACATAGAGTGAACAGATGGCTGTATTTTCATTATTTCCATTAAAATGTTTGCAATTTCCCGCATTTTCCGCGAAGTAACACTTACAAAATGCTTTTCCCGGTGTAATTTTAAGTATCTTGCACCGAAAGCGCAAATAAGAGTATCTTTTTTGGCAATGAGAGATATTTTATCAGCACGCATGTGGGGAAAAACTCGTTCTTTTAATTGTTCATCAATTTATAATGACTGATTAGTTTGTTTTGTGCTTGGGCCAGCGAACTTTTTCCACTGTTAGGATTTTCAGAACATTTCTTTCTATGACGGTATAACTGCTTCGTTGAGTAGTACCCCAAACAGTAAATACAAGGAGCGTGAGATGTCCCAGGTAAGAGGGGCTGCTTTACTGGTTTGAACGAACTACCTTTTAAATAGTTACCTTCCTTTCCTAACACATTCAGTAATCTTTGTCTATCTCCGCTTTTAGGTACCTTTGCAAAAATTTCTTGAACATCAGTTTCCATTTAGTGGTTTCGTTTCAAATGTCTAACAAAATTCAGAACATCTGTTTCGCAAAAAAAATAAAAATCGGGATGTCTGAAAATCTTATTTTTGGCGTTTGTAGTAATACCTCGGTTAGATTCGTCGGTCTTTTCTGGGAAAGGAACAGGTAAGGGATCGTTGGAATCAGTCGTGCGAAATAGTTTGGCAATCCTTTCGCTGAACGGTCGTCTTTTTGGTATCTGTAATTAATGCAGTAGTTAATAATTACAGTGGTTACATGTTCGGTGAAAAATTGTCAAAATTCAAGTGAAGTGGGTTATGCTAGGTTTCAATTCCCCTAAAACCAAGATATGTTATCGCTATGGAATGAAAATATGAAATATCCAAACTGGAAAATCAGTAGAAAATCCAAAATTTGTGAAGGAAGTACTCATACCTAAAGTGTTAAAGCTACAAAAGCAGATAACTAAATATTTACCCATAGGCTCATTTTATGGACACAGATTTTCAATTAAGACCGGAACTACGACCATATGCTGTTCCTGTAATACACGACTTGAAAAATTTTAAACTGGAATGTCATCATTATAAAACTCTAAGTGATTTGACGTCTGTATTACAAGAAACGAAATCCGATAATTGTAAAAAGGAATTAGAAATAATAGCTTTGCAGGGGGAAATTTTTAAATTAAAACGAGTTTGGAAATTTGTAGACGAAAATACAATTTACGGTTGAGTATTAAAGGCAGTTTGTGTGTGGAACTTCGGGGAATCGCTACCTTTTGAAACAAAACTTGCCATTACCTTCTACCATAGACGAAATAGTATTTCATCTATGCTTCTACTCAAACACTTTCTCGCAAAATTGAACACATACCATTGTTGCCTGGATTTTGACGAAATTTTTGATTATTTGGCTATCAAAATCAAAAATTTTAATGATTTTGAACGAGATTGCTGTTGTTCTTAGATGAGGCAGCAATAACTCCTGGAAAGGAATATTGCGTAGCTTCTTCGTTAACTTTTGGTAACGCAACTTTGCCCTTGTGGGCAGAAATTGAAAAAGAAAGGATAGCTCGTGTCCCGACTCTGTATAGAAACAACAAACGTTAAAAATAATATCGAAACCACCGAAGTCAGTAAAAAAACATAAGTTTACGTTATCACTCAGAAGCAATCTGTAAAAAGTGTCTGTACTTTTTACATCTATCTTTTGAGATAACACACTTCCGTTTTTGGCAAAAAATTAAATTTTTGCGATTTAAAACATTTTGTTTTCAGTCGATTATAGTATTAACATTTCAATAACTATTTATGAGGGTAAATTATTTTGAAGAGAAATACGAGTTGTGAAAGCAGTTTTTTTGCCTTATTTAGTTTTTTATTTATTTGGGGTACAAAGGGGGAGGAGGGTCGAAAAACCCGAAAAAAGCCTTACGTAATTTGTGCGCGACTCCTAACCAACGATAAAAGATAAATAAAGTAATACTTACCAATTAATAGTTTAATCTTATCAATCCTCGATGACATTATTACTTTATAATAAAATTTCGTCTTTTAAATATCACCACTTGTTAATACGGACGCAACATTCTCCACTTTAACATGGACGCAACATTCGACGCATATTAACTTCCGTCAGCGTATAAAGGTATTTGTTTAGTCTGCGATCACGGTGCAAAACAGGCTGTGTTGCCAAGCCACCGGACGCAAAGATGATAACAGATTGAAACGTGTTGTATATTAAAATATATTCTGTAGCGCCCTCAATGGAAAATCGGTGCACTAACACTGAATAGTTTTTGTAGATTTCCTATCAATTTTGCATCCACTTGATCATCCTTAAAAATTAAAAATAGAAGTCTATGTAATATATAGGAGCTTGCAACCTGTACCTAACTTCAGCACATAAAATGGCCTAGATAGTTATCACTTTCTATGGGAAAAATACTCACCAGAAGTGGTCAAAAACGGAAGATGTAATCTTGCGTCCGATATACGGACGCAAGTTTACAGGGGACGCAGAATTAAATGGAAATTCCATGCTGTCGGCCGCAGAATTGATAGGAAGATGTATATATATATATATATATATATACATAAGTTTTGTATCATGTGGCACCCGCTATACCTAATGACCACATGGCACCCTGTGTATATATTGTAATTATACAAGATGATATTCTGGCACCATTACATAAAGCTACAAAGTGGCACCAAACTGTATAAAAATAACGTTAATGACGGTAAAACAGGCACCCAGCGTAGTTGTCAATGTGAGGCAGATATATACATGCGCAAGTGTTGTATCAAATTGGTGTCCCCGAAAATATTTACAATGCTTTCTTATGGAAGCAGTCGCCAGTTTGCATTTAAATATTCCAACTTGTTGGCTTTATACCTAGCTATCTATGAGAATTTATGAATAGCACTTTTTAAATATAATGGCCGTTTCTCTGAAAGAATTTCATAATACGAGACCGGATCAAGATCAAGTTGACCTTCTTGCCTCAAGTCACATCATGATATATGATATAATATGTCATTTGAACGTTCGACAACGTTAATTTTGGCAAATGTTGTAGATTGTAAATCTTGATATTACTTTTTTGTAGCTTCTTCTTAGCTTGCTTTATTTCGTAGAGACGTAGCGACCTTCTTTCGTATGCCTGGGTAGCTCGTTTTTAGAGTGCCACAGACATAGAGGACCTACAGCATAATGTAGGTTCGGAAACCACGCAAAGTGTAAACACTTCTACTGGAAGGAAGATTTACTATGCCAATTTGCATTTGCCTTGCAAGGGAGAACAGCCGTTAAAGATCCGATGTTCCGATACTGGGAATTGAACCCAGCACCTTCAGCGTAGAAGTCTAACGTGCTAACCTCTAGTCCACGATCGCCTTTGTAGCGTAACTGAACCCATAAACTTAATATAAAAATCAGCAAATTATGTCGGAGTTATGGATGACTTTTCTTAAACGACAGTACAAACTCGTAATATTTTAGTTTAAAGCATCGTAATTTTGAAAGTGTACATAATATAACAATAAAATCGATTAACTGAAAGAATATTGCATTTAAATGTGATTAACTCTAAATTGAATGGTGTACATTTCTCATAAGAATGCATTACGAATTAAAAAGGAGAGGAACAATAAGTGGGAAACGTCTAATTTTGATATATTGGTAATCTCGCCATCTACTAGGTCGCTGTGAAATCCTTTTGTGAAACAATAATTTCTACTTTGCAAATTCAAAAAAGAAACTATTAAAAGGAAGTTCCTAGTTTCAAAGTAATTCGAATAGTGTTAGTGAGAATTGTAAAATTCATGCCGGCTTCGGGGTGCCCGGTGAATCCCCAAGTTATCGTCCGCGTCATAGTGTATTTTGCTTCCGCTACTAAGCTATACCAAACCAGGGACGCTGTATGATGTCCAAATTCAAGCAGCAGCAAAACAACCTCAACAAAATCAATATCCACAATTACATCAACAATAACCAGAATATAACATTATAAGTTATAACCCTCCTGCAACAACAAAATGCTTACCTACAACAACAAAATATACAGTTACAGCAGCAAATAGAAAAACAACAACAAGCCATATTGGAATTGAAACTAGAAATCAGACTGCTTGGAGAAGAGATGAACCATGCAAAACCCAAACAATAATGGCTCAATTATACAAAACAGCATTATGGAACGCAAACGGTGTCACAAGTCACAAATGTGAAATAGAATTAATTCTAGCCCTACATAAAATCGATATTTTACTTATATCCCATCTAACATCTAGCACCAGCTTCAAAATACTGCATTACATAACATACAACACAGCTCATCCCAACGCAGAGCGAAAGGCCAGACCCGGTGCAGCAGTTATAATACGACATGGTATTAAGCACCATACCCTGGATAAAGTTGAAGAAACATATCTCCAGGCAGCAAGCGTAGTTATAGAAGATAGGCATGGCGCACTGATAGTAACCATTTACTCTGAAACAAAGGAAAAGGAGCAGGCAGCAAAACTGCAATATCAAAAAAATTTGTCATTTTACAAAGAATTAATAAATGCTGATTAATCTATTGTAAGGCTTTCACTCAAAACGACGGAAGAACTGGAAACCGAAGTACAAAAATTCACTGAACTTATACAAGAAGCTGCCTGGGACGCAACTTCAGCTCAAAAATTACAGAAGCAAAAAACAACCGGCTATCCAATAAACATTCGGGGAAAATAGTAGAAAAATTAAGACTTCGGAAAATCTGGCAAACGTCAAGACATCCACAGGATAAAATTAACTATAATCGAGCAGTCAGACAACTGAAAGAATTCCTAACAGAACTCGAGAACAACTCATTCCAGGAATACCTTGAAAGTCTGACACCATCAGCTGACACCGAACACTGGCAAGCAACACGGAAATTGAAATAACCGAGAGTACACATATACCACCCATACGAAAACCAAAGGGTGGATAGGCCAACACTGATAAAGAAAAGGCTAACACTTTTGCTAATGTGCTTAAGAAGATGAAGAAAATGAAATTCAAATGTCCTTGGTAACATCAAATGAAGTAAGAGACATATCACGAAAGACTTAAATGCAAAGAAAGCGCTCCCAACCGCAGAATACCAAATTGCTGGGAGTTCACTTATGTTTTCAACAAACTGCGTTTGACTGGTACAGTTCCTAGCAGTTGTATTGCTTATGAACGTGCAAATGTACAGAATTTGAAAGAAATAGAAGGCATTCTTCAGTTAGTAGAACATAGTCCTTCAACAAGTACAAGAAGAATTTCTACGCGAATCGGTGTTCCACAACAGGATTGCGAACATTACATTTTCATGGCTTGTACCCTTTTCATCTACAACGTGTACATCACCTTCATACAGGAGATGAAGCCAGACGCTTGAAATTTTGTAGGTGGGTAATTGCTAATCGCGGAGTAATTTCATTAACATTGTTCACTGACGCAAATTTCACTCGTAACGCTATCAACAATAGCCGTAACTCACATCGGTGGTCAGAAGAAAATCCTCATGCCACTGTTGAAACGAATTATCAACATCGCTTGTCGTGTTCATTGGCCATCTAGGTCGCCAGATCTTACCCCTTTAGATTTTTGTTTATGGGGTTTGATGAAAAGCGAAATATACAAAGAAAGAGTAAACACAAGAGACGAATTGGTCGCTCGCATTATGAATAGTGCTGTTCGCATAAACGAACAAACTCAGAAGAGCTACACACACTTATGCCGATAGAGTTAGAAGGTGTATTGAAGTCGATGGTGGTATTTTTGAGCATTTGCTTTAAACTGTTATTGTTTTGTTTTATTTTGTTGTAAATAAATGCAATAAATTAGTGATTAGCTTTCCTCAATCAAAACAGATACCATCTGTAATTATTGAGAATTGGACATATGTTTACATGAACTTTTTTACTCAACATAGTCCCTACTAACACCCCGTAAAATATTTACTATTCGTCGTGGATCACCCTGTATAATCAATAAAATCTTTTAGACTTTTAGAACTGCATGCAGCTTAGGATAACGAATATTATGTTTAATTTAAAACTATTCACTCTATAACATATAATATAGAGATTAAGGCTCACTGGAGTATATTTCTTTCAGGTCATTATTTTTAGTTCAAAAAAATTCTAAATATTAGGTATCTAATAAATCGCATTGTAAACAATAAAACAATAAAAAACTAAGCTATTTCTACTTCCCGGTTCCATAACCAACACGTTATAAACTACTTACTGATTAAGTGTCAATTCAATGTCAAAAAATGAAAGTTGATACGTTTGTGCAAAACGATTGCTAGGGAACAGATGATTTATTGTTTTGTCGGACACAAACAACCAAAGTAATTTACAGCCAAATAAATTCACTAATGTGCTGTGTGAGATCGAGACACAAGCATAACATGTACCCAATGAAAAAAATGCATGTTGTTTTTATGGGCTACAAAAACATGGTGTTTTGTTTTATTTGAGAAAACCTTAATTTTTTTAATAAATATTGTTGAATTTTGTACTATTTGCTCAATAAATCAAAAGTGCTTACAAATAGCCATAAGGATGTACATACAAAAAATGTTCTTATTTAATTCTACATAACATCGTTAAAAATATACAGGGTGCTTCATTTGCAAAAGTTGAGAAAAATAACTTTAAAGTTCACAAAATGTGAAAATTAATTTTGAACACCCTGTACATGGTGGCTCTACGATATTTAGAAAAGAGCACCCTACAACCTCCTGCAATAAGGTCTTTACTTAATTTCGACTTCAAAGCTGCGGCCGCTGAAGTGGTGAAATGTTAAGTGGAGTAATGTAAAAATTAAATTTTGAAAAAAAATTTATTACGTCTACACCAGACATTAGATGGCGCAAATATTTTAGATATGAATAAACATCCCAAGAGAAGTGTTAAATATGCAAAAATGTTCAGGGCATTCCATTTAAAAAATTACCTTAAGCGTGCCACACTTATTGTAACTACCTGTATACTTGAAATTAATTTTTATGTATGCGCATTGACCCACAGTTTACATCTGCATTAGAAAGTTTTCTTTTATCTGTTACGGTATACGAGCTATCGAACTCCCACGCACTATTGCCCCACCCTGTATAAAAAATACTCCTAATACATTTTGTATTTTTAAATAAAAATAAACAATGCAAAAAATTTTAAATGAAGCTCAATCGTAAAGTATTTACAACAGATTTCAAAGTTAGAAAATCGAAGCCCAAAGGGTCTCGTATTTCCAACTGTTTCTCGATCTGTTATACGCGAATTACCGATCTTGGAGCGTAATATACTATAGCGGTGTTGCCAAATCGTGGGTGCCGGAAAATACAACCCATGACAAGGTGCCACATTTACAACAAATAAATAATTGTATATACGTGTATATAACAAAGCGACCTCTATGATAAAATCAACGAACTTAACTGTATATCCCAGAGTAATGGGTGTCAATATGGCTCCCGACCTATTTTTTGTTAA
Source organism: Limonius californicus (assembly GCA_014611495.1). Classification (NCBI taxonomy): domain Eukaryota; kingdom Metazoa; phylum Arthropoda; class Insecta; order Coleoptera; family Elateridae; genus Limonius; species Limonius californicus. The sequence continues at coordinate 36,290 of JABXWE010010028.1, forward strand.
ACGAGGTTACTGACCTTTTCGAAGCCTAGGACGAATTTATACACACGAAACACTGTGGCACCCAAAGCCGGGTGCCTCTTGGTATTTTTGGGTGCCATAATAGCAATGAGTATGCGGTTTGGGTGTCTCAATGACATTTTTTATGTATATATATATATATATATATATAATTTGAAATAAAGATGATATGAACAGTTTCCAGTATGGGAAAGTCCAGGGAGGCAGTCGCGTCCACTTATTTAAAGTAGAAAATATATCCTTTGGCATAAGTGATAAGCGTTGCCAGCAGAAATGAACCGATAATTGATTTATATTTTTTAATAACGCAGTTGTGTAAATGTTTGAAGGAAAATTACTAAATTATGAACTAAAAAACTTCAAAGAGTTTACTAGTAAAATGCATTATGTATGCATACGTCTGGCTATATTCGAGGAACTTAAAAATAGCACAGCTTAAATTAAGAGTATTAATCAGATAGCTTCCGGAGATTAAGCTACATAAATTTCAGATTAAGTTATATTTATAAACGCCCTGGTTTTACCAATAGTCTGAATCTTTTAAATTGTGGATGTTGTTAGCAAAATCGTCGTTTGTAGCAGATTTAACTCGTAGCATCTTGTAAAAACAAATTGGGCGTCTTAAGTTCACAAAATATGTAGCCATATTGCTGTGTGTTCTGTGAATTTAAATGCATCACCAACTTGTTTTGTAGCAATAAATTGTAATTTTTTCAAGGTTGACCAATTATAATACGTAAACTTTAGTTTAAACAACTTGCAAGTACATCATTTTTATACTGGCTTCATTAATCGTCATTATACCTTTGTAAGTAGTTTAGCTAATTATACAGACTGCGCGCAATATAATAATCGGTCATTAATTAAGCAGTCGTATTACTAGATTTTTATTCAGTAATTTGTACGCAGCAAATGTTTTGTCAAATTGGAATTTTTAACAACTTTCAAGTGAATCCATAATTAATTATTAAAATATCGAGTTTAAAGCCGGGTTCAGTAAGTTCAAGTTGAAGTTCAAATAAATAGAGATATCTATAATATTTTATCAGTTTAAACGTTGGGTGTGCTCACCCATTTATTTCGTGATGCAGTCTTTTAAAAAAATATTCTTCTTTTTTGTTATAGGTGGCTTACAATATTCTTTTCATGTTGGGGAGTCAATGACTTATTATCAGCATGATAATCTCAAGTATTTTTCGCTACTGTTTAATTACTTTGCGTGATGTCGCAGGAAATTAAAAAAATCGGTCCCATGTGTTAGGTCTTTATGGTTGTTTTCTTTTCTTTTTTTTGCCATAATGGGTTTACCAATACGGCGTTGTCACGCAATGGCCATTTGGATAAATTGAGGTTGTCGAATTATGTCCACACTTTTTACTGTTTATTGGCCGCATTACTAAGAAATATAGGAAACGTTTAAGGTACATTACTACATGTGTATTTAAGTAATCACGACAAAGGAATTGAACCCGTTTTGACCTAAGTATGGTTTTGCCATAAAATGATATTGATATGGATAGAAAAATAGATATAATAGATTTTTAGAATATAGAATCCGGCTTCTAAATACAGGGAGATGTGGATTAAGCACCCACGATGTCGGCAATAGCTGTAATAAAGTGTTTCTATGCGTATTATAAAAATCGATCGCAAAAAAATTACTTAGAGCAGGCCGTGGACGTGAATACGTATGTCGTAACTCCAGGGTAATGTAGATCATCGTGACGCCAATTTCACGCTAATAATGTTCAAGCAAATAAAACTTCCCAAAAATGGTCCTGTTGGAAGCATCCATTTTGCAGTCCGTCTTATGTAACACATTGATAAGAGGTTGAAGAATTGTTTTGCGACATCTCTGCGCACTCAATTTGTCCTTGAAAAATATTGAGTCAACTAATCGCCTTTGGCTCAAACCTATCCACACATCTACTTTCTCCGGGTGAAGCGCTTTCTTAAGGTAAAAATATGGATTTTTTGTAGACCACACTAACTATTTACGTGAAACCATGATTCATCTGGGAAGACAGCTAATATTGTACAAGTAAATAAAACATCCCAAAAATGGTCCTGTTGGAAGCATCCATTTTGCAGTTCGTCTTATGTAACACATTGATAGAGGTTGAGGAATTGTTTTGCAACATCTCTGCGCACTCAATTTGTCCTTGAAAAATATAGGGCCAACTAATCGTCTTTCGCTCAAACCTATCCACACATCTACTTTCTCCGGATGAAGCGCTTCTCAAGGAAAAAATATGGATTTTCTGTAGACCACACTAACTATTTACGTGAAACCATGATTCATCTGAGAAGACAATTTGGTCCAACATATGGCGGTTGATGTTGAAAAAAAAACATGGGTAGATGCTTTTTCAATAAACGGTTGTTGGGAAACAGCTCGGTAGGAAGTTTTCCGCATTCTGAATATTTTCTTCATTCCGCTTTGTTAGTCGAGTGCTGCTTTTTCTCCTGCTTACGCAAGCCAATTTCTCGAAATTACTTTATCAAATGCATTAACGCAGAATAAAACGAATTCTAGTCAATTACCAGGAATGGATATTCTGCCTGGAAATTCTGCATATAACCATGAATTGAACACTGTTATGTACCATCAACTTTCTGGCCATTACGGAAATAAACCTCAACCATAAATGTTTTTGTATTATGTTACTACACTTTTACATTTTGTGGTGTGGACATGTTTATATTTATTTATACTTTTTTACATCTACGGCCTGCTCCAATTTGTTTTTCGCTTGCTTTTTAACTACGTGCACGATCGTGAACTACTTTACACTTAGTTTGAACTGAAACATATTTTTCAGTTACAGCATTCAGAATTTGGAAACTAGTGTGTTCTATTCTGCAACTTACATTAAACACCACCAACGTTAGGTTAAACTCGTGCACATTCCATTATCTCTTAACCATTTCGACTACAATTATATATTTTCTCTAATATCATTTCCAATGAAAATTTTATAGTAAAGTTCAGAATATAGGAAATTCTGTTTAAATACAATAATATTCGAACTAAACACCCAAGATTCTACAAATAGGAAGTGAATGGTAATATTCAAGGGTTTTTGAACACAGATTCATTCGTTTCCTGCACTAACGTTCTTCTTTGCGTATTAGAATTTGCGAAATAATGATTTATGCACAAAAATACTGTAACCAGTGCGTTCTATTCTGCAACTTACGCTAAAGACAAAACACAAACTTTAATATTTTCGATATAAGTCAACCGCATTAGATCACATTTTATTTATTATTTTTAAATTTACTCTCTTGTAGAATTTTGAAAAGTAGTTGTTAACTACTCGTTGATGATGAGCAAATAACTATTTGAGACAATAATGATTAACTACTAGAATCATTCTATTATGATTAAATTTAGATTTAACTTTGTCTATATCATGTGGCAACGACCTATCGTACACGGTTAAATTTGAGCAAAAACACTAAACCAACTTTTAAATACAATTGCCAAACGCTATTGAAAATGTTGCTTTATTTCCTATCATTTAAACTGTACGTTATTATACCGAGCAAAACATATTGCAAGCACAATTAATTGTAGTACTACTTGTAGTAGCAGGCTGGGTTTAACGATTTATTGTATAACTTCTAAAAGGAACAGTAAATGGACTATGTTGCGATGTAAGGTATAATCTGCGGTATTTTCTCAGTACATAGCACTTTTATCACCTTAGAATTCACCATTAAAAATTTAATAATAACGGTAGTAGTGGACTTATATTGATGTAATTATCCACATTATTTGTAAACCATTACGTTTAACTCTTTAGATGTTTTATCAATAGTTGAAAAAAGTATCGGCATCATCTCAAGTCAAATTGGTTTTTCAGTTTCATTCCTTTTTCTTTTTTTTCGTTTTTTTTGATGATTTGGGCTGAGCGGTATAATAAATGCAAATTCAGTTGGTTCCATGTCATTTTTAATTTTTATGTTTACTTCAGTTGCAGTTAATTTCATTATTTTTATTTTATAAACCAAGACTCAAGTAGTTCATAATGCCTTTAAACCGCTGTAATAGCTTCCTTAAAACTTTGTCTTGGTGAAAGTGTAATCATCTTTGTAAACTGTCAATATTACAGTTTACTTTCGGCTTAGACCGCGTCGTCATTTGGGAAACACACCCAGCATTATCAGTTAAGGACCGACCTGTAGCTTGTCTGCCTTTACAAGCATTTGCTCTAGAAGTTTGAGCAGTCGTAGGCCACCTTGTCCGCCCCAAGGATTGAATAATCTAAGCACACGAACCAGTTTAGGCAAGCAGGGCCTACGAACAAATATTGTTCAAACTTCTAGAGCAAATGCTTATAAAGGCAGACAAGATACAGGTCGGACCTTACCTGATAATGCTGGGTGTAGTTCCCAAATGACGGCGCGGTCTGAGGCGAAAGTAAATTGTAATATTGACATTTCAAGAAACCGCGAAAGCCTCCAAGAATATACATTTTCGTAAAGTTACTTCATCTGTTGGCTCCAAAATTTAAAGTATATGTAGCGGTTGTTATTATTACATCTGCTATACATCCTTATACTTTTCAGCAGTAATAAGTAGCAAACATGGGTGATTTTGAGTGATACTAGGAAACCCATCGATGGGCAGACATCGCATTATTGTATGGCTTTTAATGGTTTTGATATGTTTAGGATTGAATTTTTGTAGCACATTGAACACCCTAGAAAGTACTTGATGTAATGATCCAAACATGAATGTGAATTTTTTTACCGAGTTTTACTTGTATTGTTCCAAAAAAATGCCCGAAATTGTTCTCAATTTAAATGAGACACACTTAGTTGTTCACGTTTAAATCGTAAGCACTGTGTGATAATGAAATCACCCGTAAACAGTAGTTAACAGCGGCATAATTTTATTTCCTTATTAATAAAGCATTGATTTGACGAGTTTCCCTTTTATGTCAAAATACCATATTGAAGGAACACCTTTGAACCACGGCCAAGGACGAAGTAATTGGCGTGACGAAAAGGCGTTACAGAAACCGTAAATAATTTATATTTAATTTACATAATAACCGCATGAGATATACTTTTTAATACAAGCGTGTCTCACACAACCATTTAGTGCAGCATATCATATGAAATAAACGTACGAAGGCCGAAGCGACACGGAAATGTTATTAATTTGCCAATAGATCGAGTAAATAAACTATTTGACGTCGCTTGTTTATTTCCCCGAAACCCATTAACACCGTGTTCAGGTTATTCCAGTGGCACTCTTTTGAATTCCTCCGTGAATAAAATTGCTTATTAAAAAAACCATTAATTTGTGATAATTAGGAATCGACCTGTTTTTTAAATAATAGAAAATAATGAACATTGCTGGTTAGTCCGGATGAAAAAAAAAACACCAAACAGAAACATAGCTTTCAATTTGTGTCTTATATTTGAACACGTCCTTGTTATTTTGGTAAAGATTTGTTGTTTTGGTGGTCTTGTTTCGCGTAACATCATTGAATTAACTTTACTCCAGTACTCTTGAATAACAGTTATTATAGTAAAAATATAAGTAATATTTTTTTGTGTTTTCAAAATGCAATTTATTGTAGTGTCTATTCACATTTTTCTTGAAAAATAACTGACTGAAAAAAAGGCCGATTTGGATTAGGTTTTTTTTATAAATTGTGTTTCAATCGAATTCGCATCTGTATATATTATTTGTTTCTGTCTCTCAGTGTCTACACAAGATACACATTTTTTAGAAATGAAGTCGTTTTGGTACTTTGAATCAGTTTTAAAAGTATGCTTCGTCGATATTATTACGTTTCCGATATAATTTTGATGACATTCTCTTCCTCCACATTTTCTACAACTCCTTGCCACTAGAAAGACATAAATATTATGAATTTTTTAGGAAAATGTGTGACTCAAGTTTAGATTTTTTGTAAAAAGACACTTGCAATTGATCGTATTCCTATACTTCGGTATTAACTGCTTTGATCTGCAAGCAATTCGTCCTTCTCGTAGCCATTCTACTCAGAAGACGTAGACTTCCAGCTCTCTATTTTAATCGGATTTCCCGTATTTTGGTGGTGTTGTTTAACAATGAAAATGCCGGACGAAAAATACATGTTTAAAATATCTGTGGATTTTTACCCTTTCTTTGTTCTTAGCGACAAACATATTCCTATTAATAACCCCATAGTTTTTTTATTATTTGCTTTTTTTCTGTGTATCCTTACATTTTTGTAACAACGTGTTTCATTCAGACTTCCTTTCCATTTCCATTTGCCCTTCCTTTTTTCGTTCTAAAACACAAATTTTGTGTGTACGTGAGCAAATTTCCAGCAACACTCCCTTTTTTGCAAGACATCTGTTTGATCTGTTTACTGAAGGAAATCTTATCAAATATGTTGCGAAGAATTTGCAATTCAAAAATGAATTTAATTACCCGTGCCAGCTTCTCTGCTACAACAAATTATTTTCAACACAAGATGGAAACACAAAGAGAATTAGCGCTCTAAATTAAGCTTTCATCTTTAATTTGTATACCTTAAGAACAACGTCTTTAAACAACGCCTATCAAATTAACAGGAATCTAATTTAAATTTCAAAACTGGAGCGCGCATTCAACAGCATCTGAAAGCTTGTTATATATACGTCAGGGAGAATCTGGAGAGGACAAGAAACATCTTTTGCGTTCAGGAAAATGATAATACCTATTTGTAGCAAGAAATGCGTTAGAACTCGAATGTGTTCGCAAAATGAAATGTCTGGAAGAGATGAAAAATATCCTTTTTGCCGATTGTGTTCTAACACAAATAAGAAGTACACTTCTAGCAATATTCAAGATTCATCGTGTTTAAGGTGATTGAGTTTATGTTAATAGAATACCAATTCAATCAGGCATTCGATATTTGTAGTTATATATAAAACGTATGATTCATTCATTAATAATTCGCAATAAGTTGCAAAATTAATTCTGAATACGCTGAAAATGTTATCTCCGACAAACCAATCCAATATTTCCTAGATATCATATCTAAACAGTGGCATTTTTTGCACTTGACTTCCTAACAAACACCTTACAAAACTATTCCATATTTCCGAAATGTTATCTAAACTCCATCGAGGTCGTAAAAACGTCCTTCCTTATCATTTGTGAGCATAGAGAGATAGCACCGTGCTACATCGCAATCTGAAGCTAAAATATGCACTTCACTTTTATCAGCTCGTATGCATCTCAACGATAATAACCTGCTGTCGTGTCCCGAATACAGGAATTCGCTGCTAATGGCTCTTTAAAAAGTGTGTTAATATGAAGGTGCACAGTTGTATTTACAAGCGAACGGATTCTTTCCGGTGTTACCACTTGGCGAGCGCGAAATTAATTGAGCATTAACTCTCACGAAATGGTCACGCGACCTGATGATATTAATCGGCTATTTGTCTTGATCATATTGAAGCTTCAGGTCCAGAGAGAGGAATGAATTGCATCATGCCGATTGAAATCCTAAGTTTCCAGTGACGTAGGGACTTGGTGGAAATTACCAAGCGCATTCATGACTTGTGGGTAGATAGGTATCAATTCTGTAGCTCGAACAGCTAAAAATATACTATAATTATGCTTATTTCATTATCATGTACATTGAATCAGGTCGGAAGATTAAGCCATTTGCACATGTAATAAGTAGCAATTAAATCAATCAATTGTCACCATTCTGTGACGTAAATTCTACTGTGAATTTTCCCATTTCCTTCGAGTTGGGGATATACTAAACGATTTCTAAATCCAATAATTTCAAAGATTATGTAGAATTACGTTAGGTTATAGTGGTACATTTGAATAACGTTAAAGTAACAGTTGTTTACACGATCATGAGCTGCATTTTCAACACTACTTTGTAACTTAATATTACATTTCTTTATTGGTAATTATGCTCTCGAAAATAGTTCAACAAATCTGTATGGAAATGTTTTTTTTTCCCCTCGGGTCTGTCAACCATCGACTTATTGTGCTCACCCTAATTATTTAGTTCGTCCAACGTGTGAGCTGGGTTCCCTCGATCCCTGTAGCATAGTAGACTGGGATAAAATAACCAACTACCTTTTGGAATGGGTACCAAAACACCTAGGAGAATATGGCAATCAACAAGCGGACAAACTAGCAAAACTACAAACGAAACACAATCTCTGGGTTCGGAACCAATCTTACTAAACGACTAAGAAAAATTCATCGTGATTACTGGGACGACCACCTAGGGTTGAGGCACTCAAAGACTGCTAAGAGGTTCATCCAGCAAAGCGACAAAAGAACTCCTAAATTTAGGAATGGAGAAAATAAGACACACTGACAGGCATCTAAAAAACATCTATCCTTGATAAAGCAAGCGGACAATTTAATACGTAGAGTATGTGAGGAGGAAGGAAGACACCTCTTCAGTGGTTATGATACTGCGATGGCTTAACGGTCCTTCCTAACGGTCAGAGAACGACACTGGAACCCGATATAAACAAAAAGGCCTTCATCAGCAGTCTTGGGATACTTTAGGGAACCGGGACCAACTCCAAGGGAAAAAAACAGTTGTTTATACGAAAAACGAATACGTTGTCTTGTGCTTGCCAATGCATCGCAACTGCATAGAACGTGCCTTGGATGTTTCTGGTTCTTCGTTGTAGAACATGTGGGGATCTCCATTAAATTTCTTGGTCCTCCTGAAATGTTCCTTAACAGCCGAATATCCTGTTAGAAATCCCATGCAGATCAAGCTGAGTTTTGCTTAACTAGAGCAACTCAGCTCTTTTAGAGCAAGGTCCATTTATTTACCTTGCTATGGTTTATTCCTAGCCTGTTGGCTCGATAGATTTTGTGTAGGCGGCAAATATATTTACATATATAGCTACTGATTGCATTTCTTGGTACCTTCAAGGCTGGTACTGGCCTCTAGTAGAGATCTATTGATCCTCCATCACTTCAGGAATAAAATGGTTTAGTGACGTACAGTGCAATGCAGGGCTTCTAAGTGCAATAATAAACTGCTACTACTTAAAAGAAATTTCAAGGTAGGGTGAAACTAAAATTAGACGCATATATACAAAATAGAGGAAAAGTATCTTACAGTAACAGAAGCTAGACTGTTTATGTCATATTATTTACATTAAAATTTTACAGTATTTTCAGCAGATGTTGTAACCTAACGTTATTTTTTTTACGTAATTATAGTTGGAAAACAGTGCATAAAGCCCTCTCGTAACGTCGATGTTTATCCTTGCTGCAATTATTAAAGGGTATAAAAGACTTTAATGATGCAAGTATATTTTGCTTGTTTTGTGAGGCATCGAACTCCGATCTCCTCGGTTGAAAGGCACTTGTATGTGAAGTGCAATTCAGAATATACATAGTACACGATTTCTCAACCCAACAGTGGCTAGAATGGAGCAAACATGAAGCAGGGCTTTGTTAAAGCAAGCTAAACTAAAGTTCAGTTACATTAGTTTGTAGTTCTAAAATTATTAAATCTAAAATATATGACATTTCAGCACCTCTCATAGTCTCATATATCACTTTTATATATTTTTTATAATTTTATAATAAATTATGCTCGAGTAGTGAAAAATTTAATAAAAACTGTCTCGGAATTCGCTTCCCTTATTAATTAAAGCGCATAACAGAATACATTAAACGACATCTACATGTAATAATGCCAGGTGATCAAAAAATAGAAAACTTCTCTGCTACAACAAGCTAAATTTAATGTCATTGATAAGTGCTAATTGTATATTTAATTATATAAAAATTGACAGATACAGTTTGATATTGATATAGTCTTGCTTTTAAAAATGCCGAAACTATTTAACACATCCATACTTCATTATTTAAAATCCTTAACAAAATCCAATCCAATCATCTATTTGCTACACTAAACTAAATGTTAGTGGCAATAAAATAACTACCGCATTAGTAATATAATGGTCCTTATTTTTTTTAATCCAATTCACTAAGTTTTTTGAGACGGCGAACTCCAAACATTTCAGTCTGAAGACAGATAAACGTACAGTATAGTAAAGTAGAATACAGTAAACAACTTTAAATCCCAGTAATAACATACAATTAAAAAATGTCGTGACTAAACTTGAACAAAAATGAGCGATGTCACCTGAAACAAGCTTAATTCAATTACAGAAGCAGTAAGGTAACAATAATGAAATTGTTTATAAGATAATAATAATAATAATATTAATAATATGCTTTATTTGCTCAATAGCTACATAATAACATAACAACATTGCACAAATGGTAACATTGGTAATAGGAACAAAAAAAAACACTTATACTAGACATTAACTAGCAACTTAGCCTAGATGTGCATTTTACGTAAAATTCCCGTGCATAAATGTGACAAAATCTATCGTCAATGATAACGTAGTTTAAGGACTGAATGACAATTACTTCCCTAAATAAAGAGCAGCTAATACGTTCAAGACAAAAACTATGCCCTTCAAACCAAGTAGAGACCGTGCTACCAGCACAGGAATGCGGATATCCACATGAGTTGTATACATCGTGGTCACTTCTACAGCCAGCGAAGAATAGATGGAAATATACGGCATAATCAGCAACTATTTGTAACGTTACGGACCCTTGTGTTGTGTTTATCTTTATTCGGCGTGATCGTCTTAGGTTCGAATCTAGAGTAGCTGAGCGAAATGCGTGAAATAAAACACCGGAGAGGTTAAATACTTTTATTAACGTAAATATTAACGATATACAGTGCAATTTAACTACCCTCGGTATTCACCTGTTCAGGCTAGGAAACTGCAGGAAACCTTAGCCGGGGTAGCGCGACGTGATATCAAGTATAACGATTTCCCTTGGAAATTTTAAACTACATATTTGCGCAGTAAAACAAAATAATAAAAATGAATTTATAGGTCCGTGAGCAGGGTGGTTTTCTGAAGGTGCAAGGTGAATGATTAAGGAACATGAAGCTGCAGCTGAGATACCTCAAAGCGCTGGGGAGGTGAATGGTTAAAGGAACTTGACGCTGCAGCTGAGATACCTCAATGCGGTGGCAGGTGAAGGGTTAAGGAAACTTGACGCTGCAGCTGAGATACCTCAAAGCGTTGGCAGATGAAGGGTTAAAGAAACTTGACGCTGCAGCAGAGATACCTCAAAGCGTAATCGTCAAGGGAAGCCATAAGCTGCTGAGATACCTCAAAGCGCAATCGTCAAGGGAAGCCGTAAGCTGCTGATATACCTCAAAGCGCTGGCAGGTGAAGGGTTAAGGAAACTTGACGCTGCAGCTGCGATACCTCAAAGCGCAATCGTCAAGGGGAGCCGTAAGCTGCTGAGGTACCTAAAAGCGTTGGGCAAGTGCAGGGTTAATGGAACTTGACGCTTTTACTGAGATACCTCAAAGCGCTGGCAGGTGAAGGGTTAAGGAAACTTGACGCTGCAGCTGCGATACCTCAAAG
>JABXWE010010030.1:0-52342 GCA_014611495.1 Limonius californicus
TTTAAAATAGTACTTGTAGAACAAGATTATAAGCTACGTGTAACTCGGCTTAAAGTACCGTTTGCCTTCAGGTAGATTGGTATATTGCGGAGAAATCAAATTCCTAAAGCCGGGTTTGCTATTTTACCTGCGCTTACAACTTTGTTAAGTGTAAACCAGGGATTGCCAAGTACTCTTCGGTGAGGCAATAACGATATATTGTGGAGTGGAATATATAGAGCTATAGCCTACTTCAATTTATACCGTTATCCTCTTTAAAATAGTATTTGTAGAACAAGGATTTACAAGCTATTTGTAACTCGGCCTAAAGTACCGTTTGCATTCAGGTAGATTTATATATTGCGAAGAAATAAAATTCCTAAAGCCGGGTTTGGTATTTTACCTGTACTTACAACTGTGTTAAGTGTAAACCTGGGATTACTAGGTACTCTTCGGTGAAGCAATAACGATATACTATGGGGTGGAACATACAGAGCTATAGCCTGCTTCGATTTATACCGTTATGCTCTTTAAAAAGGTACTTTTAGAATAAAGATTTACAAGCTTCTTGTAACGGCCTAAAGTACCGTTTGCATTCAGGTATATTTGTATATTGCGAAGAAATCAAATTCCTAAAGCCGGGTTTGTTATTTTACCTGCGCTTACAACTTTGTTAAGTGTTAACCAGGAATTGCCAGGTACTCTTCGGTGAGGCAATAACGATATATCGTGAAGTGGAATATACACAGCTATACCCTACTTCAAATTGTACTATTATCCTCTTTAAAAGGGTACCTGTAGAATAAGGATTTACAAGCTACTTGTCACTCGGCATAAAGCACCGGCGACATTCAGCTAAATTTGCATATTGCAAAGAAATAAAATCCCTTAAGCTGGGTTTGTTAATTTACCTGTGTCTACAACTTTGTTAAGTGTTAACCGTGGATTGCCAGGTACTCTTCGGTGAGCAATAACGATATATCGTTAAGTGGAATATACACAGCTATACCCTACTTCAAATTACATCCGTTATCCTCTTTAAAAAGGTACTTGTAGAGCAAGGATTTACAAGCTACTTGTAACTCGACTTGCAGCACCGGCCCCATTCAAGTAAATTTACATATTATGAAGAGGCTGAGGTTACCTAGGAATTGTGACTCAAGCAAGAAGTTTAAATTCTCTGTTTTCAATTTATTGTTTATGATTACCCTAAGGGTAAGCTATGTATCAAAATAAGCTTCCTTAATTAGCTTGCATGAGTAATAAGTTACTTTTCGGAGGTAGATCGTAGCCTTATTGTCCGCGTTAATGGCATAATTTTTAAACTTAAGAATTAAACAGTTTGAAGGAGTTGATGAACTTCTATGGGAAACAGATGTTTATTTATACTTGATTTAAAAATTTGGACACCGTGGACTGATAGCGAACATTTAATTTTCAGAAAAATATGTAAATGTACCGGGAAAACTGCTTGTTTACGGTAAAATTGTTAAATCTAAGATTGAATGAAAATTATACTGCAATAAAGTATTCTGAAGGTACATTTCTAGGAATTATAAAATGTATGGGACTTAAACATAAAACTATGAACAAGCATCAAGTTATTATGGAATCAAACAGATTACAAGCATGGCGTCGCGAGTATCTACAAAATATCAAACATCAATCGCCAAGAAAATAGAAATATATGTTAATTAGGCGAATCTTGCTAGGAATCCCACGATATTGCACAGAAACGTTGGTCAGGCAACTCCAGTCAGTGTAAAATAGATACGCCAAAAATTGTATACCTATTTTTTTTGTAGTAATTTTATTATAAATAAAAATCATAAATAAATATTTATACCTAAATAAAGTTAATATATCAGATCTTTGAACTTTCTAATGAAACTCCTAAAGTCGGGTCCGTTATTTTATCTGCATTTACAACTTCGTTAACTGTTAACCAGGCACCCTTCGATGAGGCAATAACGATATATCGTGACGTGGAGTATACACAGCTACTGCCTACTTCAAATTATACCGTTATCCTCTTCAAAAAGGTACTTGTAGAATAAGGATTTACAAGCTACTTGTAACTCGGCCTGCAGCACCGGCCGCTTACAAGTAAATTAACATATTGTGAAGAGGCTGAGGTTACCTAGGAGTTGTGACTCAAGCAAGAAGTTTAAATTTTCTGTTTTTAATTTATTGTTTATGATTACCCTTTTAGTTTAACTATTTCTATTTACGTTAAACCTAGTAAGCTATGTATCAAAATAAGCTTCCTTAATTAGCTTGCATGAATAATAAGTTACTTTTCGGAGGTAGATCGTAGCCCTATTGTCCGCGTTAATGACATAATTTTTAAACTTAAGAAATAAACAGCACGAAGCAGTTGTTGAATTTCTGTGGGAAGCAGATGTTTATTCATACTTTATTAGAAATGTGGACACTGTGGAGTGATAGCGAACATTTAATTTGCCGAAAAAGATATATCAAATATACCGGGAAAACTATTTGCTTACGGTAAAATTGTTAAATCAAAGATTTAATGAAAATTATACTGCTATAAAGTTTTTCGAAGGTACATTGCTAGGAATTATTAATGTATGGGATTTAAACATAAAACTGTAAACAAGCATCAAGTTATTGTGGAATCAAACAGATTACAAGCATGACTTCGCAAGTATCTCCTAAACATCAAAACATATCGCAAGAAAATAGAAATACATAATATATGTTAATTAGGCGAAACTTGGTAGGACTCCCATGGTATTGTACAGAAAAGTTAGACAGACAACTCCAGTCAGTGTAAAATGGATACGCCAAAAAGATAGTATATTTTATGGTTTTGGTAATTATAATTCTATGTAGTAATTTTATTATTATTAAAAAGCATAAATAAATATTTATAACCAAATAAAATTAATATATAAGATGGTTGAACTTTCAAATGAAATTTCTGTTATTTTACTTGCATTTACAACTTCGTTAGGTGTTAAGCAGGCACCCTTCTATTAGGCAATAACGATATAACTTGAAGGAAACTATACACTAAAATACGACGGGACTACATACAATTTTTTTAATTACTGGTTTACAAGTAGTAAACGAATGATCTTAAAATAATAATAACTTCTGATAAAGAATCTTATACGCCCTGTAGTTTTCGAGATCCCAATAGCGAGGTCCCGATTTGGAACAATGATACAATAATCATTAACTAACAAATGGCTACAAATTAAAAGTCTTTAGATCAACTAAATACAAATACACGATAAAACCGCGTTATCTCTTCTACTTCCACAGCACAAAAGCAACAAATGCGTACAGATCGAGCTCGTCAGAAATAACATAACTGAAAGTTTGGCTCGAGGGTTCGCTACTCATGGAATGTACAGTCGACTTCAAAACAAGGTTATTCCCGACATTTTTTTAATCTATGCCTTATTTATGTATCGTAAAACGGTTTTTGAATTACGTCTTAGTCGCATTAAGATGATAATCATAAATACCTGTTCTACCACATTTTAACGTCCAAAGTCGCCAAGGCGCCATTAACAACTTTGGAAAAAACCAACGCTATTATTAAATCCCACTGCAATGGATCAAAATTTTGCAGTTTGAAATTATTGTAAATCTTGCAAGGAATTTTATCCTGGAAAATGGTAGAAAGCTTATTATTATACCAGGCAGGTGCATGGCTCTGCGTTCTTCTACCTTATACCTGATAGTTTGGCCAAGAATGTCAATGGGAGTCACTTTTATACTTGCGTACCTGCTACTATTTAGTTCCGGTACTTTACACCATTAGGAAAGTGCAAATTTTTAAGCAACGTGTTTGAGAATACATAACAAAAATGAAGCTTTGAACCTGCACATACTATTATTGTAATATATTATCGGCTGTTGGTTTGTTCTATGTAATTTTTTTTGCAAAACAGATCGTCTAGACGTAGGTCTAGCCCACATACTTCCACGAAATATATCCAACTAACATTTCACTAAATGCCAAGTTCCGTAAGAAAACATTTGTACAGTTACAATTAAGTTGCGCTAAGGCAACAATTCCTAAAATCAATTAAAACCCGCCTTCGGATACTTCAGCTCTAGCAAATAGTTAACTTCTCGGCAGAAATTTAAATGTAAAAGAGAAAAATCGTACATTACAATTGCCATTACAGCACGCGTTTTACTTCTTTTAGAATGCGAGGTCAAGCCCGCCCTGTCTTCTATGGATATGCCTTTGCTGCATTCAAGAAGAACCTGCGTACTATGTTAATTTAAAGTTCATAACAAACTGTCGCTGGGAATACGGTAAACCAAGTCCGAGAACACGCTACATTTCTGCTTGACTTGACTTTACCTCATACCAGCTCTTGGATTAAAACCTGAGTCATTTAATGCCAAGGTGATCGGACTGAGAGGTGAGATCATTTCCAACAAGAAGTTCTTATGAAATCGTGCAAAGTTTTATGATTTTCCAATACAATTTGTTTAAATAATTAATGTTTGTAAGTAACGTGGATTAAATATTTGCAGCTACTTATGCAGATCATTTTAAAATATTTCTGCAGTTAACCAACGCACTTAGGTCTAAACGTTTTAAAACATGCAGTATAATCTATACACAATGAATTGTTAAAGGTTTTATAGTCTATGAGTAAAATAATTATCTCCTATATTGATTTTTTTTTTTATTTTCTAGAATTACCTCTCTATACATACAATAAGACAAGTTATTCAAAAATTCAAGAAAAATAGGAAAATGCGCATTTGGAATCCATAGACCTAGAAAAAGGGTACGATAGCATACCTTCTTCTTTTTTCAGCCCGAAATCAACCACTACTGGATATAGGCCTTTTCCAAATCTTTCCACATTTTCATGTTATAGGCTGTTTGTATCCAGTTCTTCCCTACTATTCTCTGGATATCGTCTCGCCATCTTTTCTAGGGTGTCCCCACACTTCTCTTGGCCTCTCTCGTTCGCCAGTCTATCAGTTTGTTGGTCCATTTGATTTTCTCTCGACGTGCTACATGGCCAGCCCATCGCCACTTCAACTGTGCTCTCCTTCTTGTAACATCTGTGATTCCCGTTTTTCTTCTGATCTCTTCATTTGGCACTCGATTTCTAACACTAATTCGGAGCATGATCCTTTCCATTGCACGCTGCGTTACTTGGAAGATGTGTAGGGATTTTCGTGTGAGCGCCATTGTTTCTAAGCCATATATAACAACTGGCGATATACATTGATCGTAGACGATAACATACCGAGGTCTCCAATATGGCAGGCTATGAGAAGAGTAGTTGTAAAGGAGAAGTGAATAAAAATAGTAAAAAGACAATATGCAAACAATAAAGTTAGAATAAAAATAGGGAAAAGAGTTACCAGAGAAATATTAACAACAGAAGGCTTAAAACAAGGACGCAGTCTATCATACCTACTTTTTAATATATACATAGAGCAAGCCCTAGAAACGTGGTGCAAAAAATGTTCGGGAATGGGTATACAAATAGAAAACAGGATTGCAGACGACAAAGTTATATTTGCACACAATCAAGACGACATGGAGTACATGCTCCGAAAACTAAAAGAAGAGTTCGAAAAATGGGGTTTGACAATAAACTTCCACAAATATAAATTGGAAGAGAGGCCAACAATTTATATATAGACCGACAGCAAGTTAAACACTGTGACAACTTTAAATACCTAGCTGCAAACATCAGCTTCGCAGAAACGTGAGAAAGAGATATTTCTTCAAGAATTGCAATGGGCAAAATGCCCACGAAATCTTCACATGAAATGTTATGGAATGAAAATATAAGTCAAGGAACGAAACTATATCTTTCATAGTATTGTTGAAAGTATAAACTTCTACGGCGCGGAAATGTGGCCACAGACATAGACCAGTAGAAATATAATACGGACAGTAGAGCTAGACTACATGAGAAGATGCCTAAAAGTAACTAGAAGAGACAGAATAAGAACAGAGATCTGGAGAAGAATGGAAGTAGAACAATCCATTACCAAAACCTAAGAAAACAGAGCAGTACCACCAGTAGAAATAAAGTACGGACAGTAGAGCTAGAACATATGAGAAGATGCCTGAAAATAACTAGAAGAGAAAGAATAAGAACAGATATCTGGAGAAGAATAGGAGTAGAACAATCCATTACCGAAACCTTAGAAAACAGAGCACTACAATGGTATGGACATGTAAAGAGGATACCAGAACAACATTGACCAAGAAAAGTTACCGAATAAACTCCGTTTGGCAGAAAAAAAAAGAGGAAGACCAACCTTAAATTGGTAAAGGTATAATAATTAATAATGGCCGAAAAGGGCTACGAGAAGGAGACTGGGGAAATAAAGATTTTTGGAAACAAAAAACAGCAAATGTAAGAGGTAAAAGCTGGTAGAAGAAGAAGAAGAAGAAGAAGAAGAAGAAGAAGAAGAAGAAGAAGAAGAAGAAGAAGAAGAAGAATGTTCTTTCCTACTGTAATATAATATTATAAACTATATAAAACTTATGTCTGAGCACCCCTTCCTACCTGAATTTACAAAAAAAATCTTCTCTAACTATATTATCCACAAAAACACCACTATTTTTCTTCTTTTTGAGAACTCTATTTTCGCTACTGTAATTAATCATCGACGCTAATGTGCCTACCAAACTTACAGGTTGGGGATGGAACAACATCACATAGGTTATCGGAAGATGAGAAAAATTTATGCATTTATACAATGTTACAGTTTCCTTTACTGTATGGGTTCTTCCAAAATTCCCTTTCGGACCATTTTTCCCACAACAATCCTTGAACCTTATTCTTCCTTTCAAAAACTCAGTCTCTGCTGTAGCTTATCACCAACACCAAAGTGTAAGAGCCTACTGTACTTAAAGACTGAGGACGTTTGACACGGAATAATATCACAGAAAATATGGAAATTATGGAAAATCCTCGAAAATTATACATTTTTTACTTATATTTTAATATAACGTATTAAATTCTATACATTACGTAAAAATTTACATCTTAAAGATTCCCTTACTATTAGAATTTTACAAAAACTCATCCTGCCGGAACCGTCTTATCCATAAAATATATATTTCTTCTCCTTGAAAACTTTATTTCCGCTGGTGTTTCACCGGCACTAAGACATCAGAGCCCACTTCACTTAAACATAGGGGAAGTTGAACATTATATAATGTTACGGATAACAATGGGAAAAACGGAAATCCTGAAGGATTTTAACGGCCGAACAGACAGGATTCTTTTTTATTTCCTTTAACACTGTGTATCCATTTCTTGTTATTCACCTACGTTTCAAGTAGTAAAATTGAAATAATCAAAGTAATTCTTGGGGTGCTGCTCGGAATTTTACTTGAATTTCCACTTAATTGTTTTGTGAATAGTATTTTGCACCCAATCTTTATCCAAGATTGTGCCATCAAAAACGACAACATTTTAATCCGGCGCTATTGTTAATGGCGCTATATTCGCCAACAACGTTTTTAACGAGTGCTGTTTTTGATGCCGCTAGTTTCGACGGCGATGTTATTACCCGGCGTTAGTGTTGATGGCGCTATTTGCGACAAGCACACTTTTGCAAGGCACTACTCTTACCCGGCGCTATTTTAGATAGAGTTCTTTCCATTGTAGACATATTTACCCAGCGCTATTATTGATGACGCTATATTCGACGAACACGTTTTTATCTATGCTATGTTTGATGCCGCTATTTTTGGAGGGGACGTTTTTATCAGGTGCTATTTCTACCACACGCTGTCAATGGCGCTATTTCTGTTGATTGCGCAGTATTCGCCGGCAACGTTTTTACCCAGCGCTCTTTTTGATGCCGCTATTTTCAACGCGATATTTTTACCCGGCGCTAGTCTTGATGGATTGTTTACGATAAGCACATTTGTACATGGCACTAGTCTTACTCGGTGCTGTTTTCAATAGCGCTCTTTCCATCAACGACAAATTTACATTATGCTATTGTTGATGACGCTATATTCGACAAGACGTTTTTACTCTATGCTATATTTGATGCCGCTATTTTTGGTGGTGACGTTTTTACCTGGTGCTATTTCTATCAGGCGCTATCCTTGATGGCTCTATTTCCAACGGCGTTATTTTCACCCGGCACATTTGTTGATTGCGCAATATCCGCCGGCAACGTATTGATGGCACTGTTTGCGACAAGAATATTTGTACACGGCACTAGTCTTACCCGGCGACATATTTACCTAGCGCTATATTCGACGAACACGTTTTTACTCTATGCTATGCTTGATGCCGCAATTTTTGGAGGGGACCTTTTTACCTGGCGCTGTTTTCAACGGCGTCATTTTCTTCCGACGCTGTGGTTGATTGCGCAATATTCGCCGGCAACGTTTTTATGGCGAATTTTTACTCAGCGCTATTGTTGATGACGCTATATTCGACGGAGACATTTTCACCCTATACTATTGTTGATGCCGCTATTTTTACTACCGACGTTTTTACCTGGTGCTATTTTTTGATGCCGCTAATTTTGACGGATGTATTTACTAGGCGTTAATATTGACGGCGCTATTCGCGACAATAAGATTTTTACACGGCGGCGTTATTTTTAATACTGCTATTTTCGACGACGACATTTTTATCCGGCGCTATTTCTATAAGCACCATTTTTACCCCGCGCTATTTGTAATGCGCTACTATTGGCAACGAACACATCTTAGCGATCGCTAGCATGCAATTACAGAAAAGTTAATATGAAACGAAAATGTTTGAGATTTTAATCAATCTTTTTACCTATTCATATTTATGCACCGTACCCTCAATCGTATTTTCAAACACTGTTATTCACACAACAAAATATTTCAGATTTCCTCCTTATTTTACTTGGAAGAGTAACATTCTGAACTGTCTTCTGGAATAAAATTCCTTCTTGTTGAAGAATCAATATATTTACTGTTAAATCTTAATACGTACACCGAAATCATTTTAAAGTTTTTTCCATTTTGTAAATCTCCCTTTCTTACATTCTATTAAATGCTATTCAGGCACAGTTAATCGTTATTTGTGCTACCCAAAGCATTGTAATTCAATCGAAAACCTATGTATTTAGGCTTTTATTTTCATGGATTTTTAGCTTCTACTAGTACTTAACACCAAGGCAATTTGCAGAATCCGTTACAGAATAAAAATATTTTATATGTACACAATCGAAAGAAATTAATATACTTGGAGATTTTAACGATCGGTTACACAGGAGACTCATTGTTTTGTTCTTAACACGGTAATTACGCTGTTACGTCTCATATATTTAAGCCTACCTTAACTGAAAGATAAAAATAACATTTTACTAAGAATTTCCTTGAAATTCCATTAAAAATTCCCCATAACTTTAATCCTGTTTCGTCTTTTCAGAAAAGAAATTTAAATCCGGCACAGTTTTCTCCACACAGTTCTTGCTAAACACCTTGTTTAGTAGTTTAGAAGCTGCCTGTATAGCTGATATAGCTAAGGAGCGCCGCACAAAAAGTAGACATTGTACAAAATATCGAAATTATTTAACGATCGCTTGGGCACTTGTATTATATAAAACTTGTAGGTAGTTTTAAGCTTCTTAGTTCTAAATAACGTTTGCGGGACTGAAATTTAACAACGAAGATGTTTAATCGAACTTTCTCCTTAGGTACTTCTCTGGGTATTTTACTAACCTTAAGCTAAATCATTTTTCTGTAAAAATATAAGTAAAGCAGTTTGCTTGAATTCCCATTCTGTAAAATTGCAACAGGATACAGCCCGCACTTGAATTCTTAGAACTTAAATATTATAAATGGTGAGGGTTACAGCTTGGAAGGAGATTTTGAATATCTAAAACAACGGTCAGTCCATTTCATAATTAATAAAGTGTGAATTAGTTTTGATTTTCCAGGTGTAGATAAGAAAACACCGATATTGCTTAATCAGTTTCTGACTAGGAACAGTATATATTTATATATTCGAAAATACATATTCTGTAAGCATATGTATCAATAAAAATAGCATTTTTCAGATGGAAAACGCTTACTAATTCCTAATTTCTTAGTTTTAATTGTATACATTTTTGAAGCAATAATTATGTTTAGGTATCGTGGTACATATTAAACAGAATATTACCACTTTAGGAGGAGATTTAACAATAGTAAGGCAGTGTTTGTATGCTCCATCGGCAAAAATTTACATATTTGGCTTATATACACTTTAGTTGTACATAACTCAAACATCTAAGTCAGTTGAGGCGAATGTCACAGACCGCCAATCACAATTTAGAACTAATTTAAGATACGCCGAAAATTGCAGCTTACAAGTAGTCGCTAACACAAGAACTGGTGTGGTGCACTTTCTAACAATTTGTAGGGAACTCCAGTGCCTTCAGCGCTTTTATATAGGAATTCCACTGAATTATATTTATTTATTCATTTAATGAAGTGAACCTTTAAGCTTTACAACTGCTTATAGAAATGCATCCTATAGCACTAAACGTAATTGCCATGCATTTCCGGTTTCGACAGAAATCACTCCAACTCCCTAATTTTAAATATTACACTCACATTTTTACAATTTTTAGAATCAGCATACAATTTCGCCATAAAAGCATCATTCTAGTTGAATTTTTGACAACTTGAACTTTTAATAATATACTTCAAGCATATTAATACAGGGTGTACATAAAACTTAACATAATACTTTACAGACTAGCTGTAGCAACTAATAGAAACCGTTTTATATGCATAGAAACCGGTTTCCAGCGTGAACGTTATCTTTTCTGCTAAGCACTTTGTCCTCTGATATGTATTTCTGTTATTATGATTAAGTACTGACGCTAAGTACACACCCATCACTCTTAATAACAAAGGAATGGATACCCTCCAAGTAAGGGTTTTCCAGAATAACATAAACTCGTAAAGCATAAAGAAAATAGTAGCTACTATAGGAGATTGTCACGCCTGATCAATACACACAAAAATTTTTAAAATTTTTTGTTGAGTATCGTCTATTTATTGTATTTTATTTTAACTATTAAATTGTACATGAAAAACGTATTTGATTACATTTTGCTTTATATCTTTCTGCCAATTCAGTTTAGTCCATATTTTGGCTGGTATACCTAACGACAGACGCCAAGGGCTAAGCCAAATACATCTAGAAACCAAAAATAGTCTAGGAAACATGAATCCTTTATAAACTATAGCATTAATAATGCTACAAAAATTCCAAGCTTTTAAGATTATAGTGATATTTCAAGTAACATTTCTGATTTTAACTACATTTTATGATGAAAATTGTATAAATGTGGTTTATCTACAATCGAATTATAAATTCTCAGCGTTATAGTTTTTATTTAGATTGTGTTAAACATACCGATTAGTATCTGTATGGTATTTTTGTACATTTTAAGTGCTACAAATTAATTTCTTTACTCTAATTGTCTTCATAGGCACCTCCTGTCAAAATCTCCGTTGATAGCGCCGCTACTGCTTAACACCGACTCTAATGTGTAAATCTACTGCATTTTGAAACAGGTGTTACAGTTCTTAGTAACCCACATATTACTCAATCTACTGAAGGAACGAAAAGTTCCGGTGACTTTAATGATTAATTAGACGGGAAACTATATTTGCTTCAATTTTTTAAAAATTGCCTCAAGTTTTAACTTCTTATTTTTTAATATATTGTAGATTGCTATCTTCATACAAACTAATACTAATTTCATCCTTCATCGACAGTCTGCTATTCTGATGCTATAAGTCAACACCAATATTAAAGTGGAGGCGTAATAGATTTTTATGGAGCTATTTTCATGCTATATTTTGTTGGCGCAAATTTTGACGGCGCTATCTAGACGACGCCATTTTTGACTATGCTATTTTTGGTGCCGGAATTCTTTTTCTACGCTCATTTTGATGGGCGCTATTTTCGTTGGCAATATTATTCCCTGCCGCTATTTTTGACGGCGCTAGTTTGAAGGTAATATTTGGTTAGAGCAATTCAGGCAATGATATTTTCAGCGGCGGCATTTATACCCGGCGCTCATTTTAATGGCCACTATCTTGATCAGCGACATTAGGTAATAGTTGCTTAGAGCAATTTATACGATGCTATTTTCAGTGGCGGCATTTTTACCCGACGTTAAATTTAATGGCTACTATTTTAATGGCGCAATGTTTAACGATGTTAGTTTTAGCGCGATTTTTTTAAGGTAATATTTGGTTGGCGCAATCTTTGACGCTGCAATTTAGACGACGCTATTTTGGCGGTAATATTCTACCCCGCGCTCTTTTTGATGAATTATACAATTCTTGACGGTGCTATTTTTGGCGCGCTATTTTGAAAGTAGTACTTAGTTGGCGCACTTTAGACGATGCTATTTTCAGCGTTGTTTTTTTTACCCGTAGCTCATTTTAAAGGCCACTATTTGCGTCGGTGACATTATTACCTGGCGCAAATTTTAAAGGCGCAAATTTTAACGGTGCTTGTTTTGGCGGCGCTATTTTTAAGGTAACATTTGGTTGACGCAATCTTCGCCGGTGCAATTTAGACGCTGCTATTTTCGGCCGTAACATTTTACCCGGCGTTCATTTTGATAGGGGCTAATTTCGCCGCTGTTTTAATTGTACAGGTTTTGACGGTCATGTTCAAGCGGCGCTATTTTAAAGGTAACATTTAATTGGGGCAATTTAGACGATGTTATTTTCAGCGCTGGCGTTTTTACCCGGAGCTCAGTTTAAATGCCACTATATTCGTGGGTGACATTATTACTCGGCGCTATTTTTAATGGCGCAAATTTCAACGGTGCTACTTTTGGCGACGCTATTTTTAAGATAATATTTGGTTGACACAATCTTCGCCGGTGCAATTTAGACGACCCTGTTTTCGGCGGTACCATTTTACCCGGCGTTCATTTTGATAGGCGCTAATTTCGCCGCTACTGTTAATTGTACAATGTTTGACATTGGTACTTTTGGCGGCGCTATTTTGAAGGTAAGATTTACTTGACGCAATTTATACGACGTATTTTCAGCGGTGGCGTTTTTACCCTGCCCTCGTTTTAAGGGCCACTATTTGCGTAGGCTACATTATTACCCGGCGTAATTTTTAAAGGCGCGAATATTAACGGTGGTAGTTTTAGCGGCACTATTTTTAAGGTAATATTTGATTGGCGCAATTTTCGCCGGTGCAGTTTAAACGCCGCTATTTTCGGCGGTAATATTATACCTGGGATTCATTTTGATACGCGCTAACTTCGTCGCCGACATTATTAGCCGGCGTTATTTTTGATTGCGCAATTTCAAAAATTGCCGGTGCTTCTGTTA
Source organism: Limonius californicus (assembly GCA_014611495.1). Classification (NCBI taxonomy): domain Eukaryota; kingdom Metazoa; phylum Arthropoda; class Insecta; order Coleoptera; family Elateridae; genus Limonius; species Limonius californicus. Next base: position 13,316 of record JABXWE010010030.1, read on the forward strand.
AGGTAATAACTAGTTGGCGCAATTTTTAACATCGCTGTTTTATACGATGCAATTTTGAAACTAATATTTATGAAACTCTATTTTCGTTGGCGACGATATTACCCGGCGCTATATTTAATTGGTGCAATTTTAGATGGCGATATTTTTGACGTCACTACTAAAACGCCGTATTTTTGACTACGGTGTTATTGGCAGCGACATTTTTACCTGTTGCCCACTTTTTAATGGGCACTATTTTTGGCGGCGTTGCTTTTATGGTAATATTTATGGCACACTATTTGCGTCGACATAATTGTTACCCGGCGCTGTATTTGGTTAAGACTATTTTTGATGGCACAATTTTTGTTGACGATATTTTTAAACACACTATTTTTGACTATCCTATTTGGAAGCGGTATTTTACTCACAATCATTTTGATGGTTATTTTTTTGAGCGACATCCCTACCCAACACTGTATTTTTTGGCGCTATTTTTGACGGTGACATTAGTACCCGGTACTATTTGTAATGGGACTATTTTTAAGTTACTATTTTTGATACGCTATTATTAGCGTCTACCCACAAAATATCTAAAGGGCAGAAGGTTTAAATGTATGTGCAACCAACTCATGTTTTTTTATGTTTTGGATAATGATACCACGGTTACTTGAATGCTCATTAATCTCTGTTCAATAGGTAGGTAAGATTTAAAAAACTGTTAGTAAATTTCTTCTTGAATGTAAAGAAACCTAAATCCGCCAGTGTTAACCCCACCTTTCTTGCTAATCACCTTGGTGAGCAGTCCCCACGACGGAACATTCTCCAAGATACCTGTCCTACCTGTGAACTAAGCTACGTGGATACGCGGTCGTTGAAGTCTCCGAGCAAACCGCTAAAAGTTCCCGAAACTCGCCAAAAACTGTTAAAACTCGCTCCGCATTTTCCAGAACGTGTTAGACGCAAACACCGAACGATTTCCGCAGCCCGCGAGTGTTTTCCTGCGGACAATTTCGAAATTTTCCGGAATTAAGTGCGTATCGCGATGGAATTTAGGTGTGGAGGTTGATCAAGTGTGTTGTGTGAATATCACAGGATTAAAGATGGACTGTAGAAAATAGCCTTAGATGCGCCGATCCGGATATCTTTAGTGCTTGGGTTCGTTTTTGTGGGTGAATAGTTGAAGACCCGGATTTTGTGACATCAGGAGATCGATATTCGTTGCCAGCGGATGAGGTAAAGTTTAAGTTTACAAGTTTACTGTTACTTAATAGCTTTCATTTCAATTTTTAATGCGGTAACCTCGAATTGGTAAACAGCATTTAAGTCGACGGACGTGTGGACGCAAGTGAGGTTTTCAAATTGCCGACATCATTACTAGACCGACAATTACTGTTATTTGCTTTACGTAACAAAAAATTCGTGCATCATCACTGCATAACAATTTCCAAATTCCCAATCCTTCAGGCGCACTTGGCGTGCCTTAAGCGAAAATAATATGCAGCTATGTCTGCACGTATATCAATTTTGTTGTGTTCGCAAATGTCAAGGAGTCAAGGCACCGGAGCGCATATTTTCCGGCGAAATTTGCAATTAGCGGACATTTTGGGCCAATGTAAGGAGCTCGCTGGCGTGGGACGCTGTTAACAATGTTAAAAATTATGCGTAATGGTATACAGTTAATGCATTACATTAGCATGAGAAAAATGATAGCAGGAGGAACAAATTCTCAAACTTCATAAAAAAGAAAATATGCTCCATACATTCCTCCATTTCTAAAAAATTGGAACAAGAAATTTCATTTAAAAAAACATATGTGGAAGAAATTTAGACAACAATAACACAATTTTTTTAAAGTTTTGAAACCATTCCGCTAGAAATTTGAAGAAATATAAACAACATATTGCTCATACTTCTAATATTATTATTTGATGAATTAATACTAACAAAGGCGCCGCGACGCTGTAAAGGGAGACAAAATATTATTACTTTTATAAGATTTATTATTTCAATATTGACATCTGTACATGTTTTGGGCATTATATCATTAACCTACAAAATTGTTATAAAATTCGCAAGCATCAAAGGGAGGAAGAATCTATCGCTCAGTATTTCAAGACCTATTTCAGCAAAATATTACGTAAATTGTATATATAAGGGATATAAAACCCGAAGCACTGTTGAAAATCATATGTAATAACATACATTCAATCTGTTACAATAGCATGAGAAATATGATAGTAGGAAGAACAGATTCTCGAACTTCATAAAGAAGAAAATATGCCCCATACAATCATAAAATTTTATGATACCATTTTACATCCGTACACGTTTTGGCATTATTTCATTAACCTACAAAATTGTTATGAAAACTGCAAGTATTAAAGGGAAGAAGAACATATCGCTGATTATTTCAAAACATATTTTATCAAAATACTACGTAAATACGCAGAAGGGCGGTATCATCCGAAAAGATGATAAAAATTACATCTAATAACATACATTTAATCCATTACAATAGCATGAGAAATATGATAGCAGGAAGAAGAAAGTCCCAAACTTCACGAAGAAGAAGATATGCCCCACAGATTCTTCCGTTTCTAAAAAACTGGTACACCAGACTTCGTTTAAAAAGACGTTTTATGGAAGAATTTTAGACAATTGTGAACACAATCTTTGGAAGGTTTTGAAACAGAACCCAGTCCGCAGTAAATTTGAAGATACATTAAAAAAATATTGCTCATACTTCCAATGTTTTATCGTGAAAGTTTAATACTTCCAAAGGCGTCGCGACGCTACGCGACGCTATAAAGAGAAGCTATTATTGCTACTATAAAATTTAACATTAAATTTTGACATCCGTACTAGTTCTGGATATTATATTATAAACTTAAAGATTGTTTTAAAAACCGCCAGCATTAAATGTAGGAGGATTAGATCGCCCATTATTGCAAGGTCTATTTTATTAAAGTATTACGTAAATACACAGAAGGGGGTATCATTTGAAACAATGTAGAAAATTACATGTAATAACATACATTAAATCCATTACAATAGCATGAGAAATATGATAGCAGGAAGAATAAAGTCTCGATCTACATAATGAAGAAAATATGCCCCATACCTACATCTTTCCATTTCTAAAAAATTGAAACACTAGACTTCATTAAAAAAAACGTTTTTGAAATAAATCCAAGCAATTGTTAACAAAATCTTTTTAACGTTTTGAAATACAACCAACCCTGCAATAAATTTGAATATATATTAAACAAATATTGCTCATACTTCCAATGTTCTTATCATGAAGAGTTAATACTCCCAAAGGCGTCACGATGCTACAAGGAGACACTATTGTTACTATCATAAAATTTAATATTACAATTTTGACATCCGTGTATGTTTTGGGCATTTCCTACCTACAAACTTGTTATAAAAACCGCAAGCATTAAAAGGGAGGAAGAATATATCGCACATTATTGCGAGACCTATTTTATTAAAATATTACGTAAATACACAGAAGGGAGGTATCATCCGAAAAAATTTTGAGAATTACATGTAATAACATACATATAATCCATTACAATAGCATGAAAAATATGATAACAGGAAGAACAAATTCCAAATTTCATAAAGAAGAAAATATGATCCATACACTCTTCCGTTTCTAAAAAATTGGATCGCGATACGTCATTTAAAAAAAACGTTTGTGAAAGAAATTAAGACGACGGTAACACAATATTTTTAAAGTTTTAAATCAGAACCCATTGTTATAAATTTGAAGAAATATAAACAAAACATTGCTCATACTTCCAATATTGTTATCATGAAGATTTAGTACTCCCAAAGGCGTCGCGACGCTGTAAAGGGAGACTAAATATTATTACTATTATAAGATTTAATATTACAATTTTGACATCCGTACATGTTTTCGGCATTATTTCAATAATCTACAGAACTATTATAAAAACCGCAAGCATCAAAGGGAGGAAGAATCTATCGATCATTATGGCAAGACCTATTTTATCAAAATATTACGTAAATACGCAAAAAGGAGTTATCAAAAAATATTGAAAATTACATGTAATATCACACATTTAATCTGTTACAATAGCATGAGAAATTTGATAGTAGGAAGAACAGATTCTGAATCTTCATAAAGAAGAAAATATGCCTCATACATTCTTCCGTTTCTAGAAATGAGGAACACAAGACTTAATTTAAAAAAAATTGTGGAATTTCAGACAATTGTTAACACAATTTCTTAAAGCTTTGAAACAGAACCGACTCTGCAATAAATATGAAGATATATTAAAAAAATGTTTCTGATACTTCCCAATTTTTATCATGAAGGTTTAATATTTCAAAGCCGTCGCGACGCTGTAAAGATCGGCTATTCTTACTATCATAAAATGTGATATTACAATTTTGACATCCGTACATGTTTTGGGCATTATTTCATTCATCACAAAAGTATTATAAAACCGCAAGCATTAAAGGGAGGAAGAATATATCACTCATTATTGCAAAACCTATTCTATCAAAATATTACGTAAATACGCAGAAAGGAGTTACAAAAAATGTTGAAAATTACATGTAATATCATACATTTAATCTGTTACAATAGCATGAGAAATTGGATAGTAGGAAGAACAGATTCTGAATCGTCATAAAGAAGAAAATATGTCCCATACATTATTCCGTTTCTAAAAATGTGGAAACAAGACTTAATTTAAAAAAATTGTGGAATTTCAGACAATTGTTGACACAATTTCTTAAAGCTTTGAAACAGAATCGACTCTGCAATAAATTTGAGGATATATTAAAAAAATATTGCTGATACTTCCCATTTTTTATCATGAAGGTTTAATACACCAAAGCTGTAGCGACGCTATAAAGATCGGCTATTGTTACTATCATAAAATGTGATATTACAATTTTGACATCCGTACATATTAGGGGCATTGCTTCATTAATCTAAAAAAATATTATAGAAACTGTAAGCATTAAAGGGAGGAAGAATATATCGCTCATTATTGCAAGACCTATTTTATCAAAATATTTCGTAAATACACAGAAGGGAATTATCATCCGAAACAATGTTTGAAATTACATGTAATAACATACATTTAACCTGTTACAATAGCATGAGAAATTTGATAGTAGGCAGAACAGATTCTGAATCTTCATAAAGAAGAAAATATGCCCCATACATTCCTCCGTTTCTAAAAATGTGACAAAAGACTTCATTTAAAAAAAAATTGTGTTCAGACAATTGTTAATACAATTTCTTAAAGATTTGAAACAGAACCTACTCTGCAATAAATTTGAAGATATATTAAAAAAATATTGCTGATACTTCCCATGTTTTATCATGATAGTTTAATACTCCAAAGGCGTCGCGACGCTATAAGGATCCGCTATTGTTACTATCATAAAATTAGATATTACAGTTTTGACATCCGTTCATGTTGGGGGCATTATTTCATTAATCTAAAGAAATGTTATAGAAACTGTACGCATTAAAGGGAGGAAGAATATATCGCTCATTATTGCTAGACATATTTTATCAAAATAGTACCTACGTAAATACACAGAAGGGAAGTATCACCCGAAACAATGTTTAAAATTACATGTAATAACATACATTTAATCCGTTACAATAGCATGAGAAATTTGATTGTAGGCAGAACAGATTCTGAATCTTCATAAAGAAGAAAATATGCCCCGTACATTCTTCCGTTTCTAAAAATGTGACACACGACTTCATATAAAAAAAAATTGTGTTTAGACAATTGCTAATACAATTTCTTAAAGATTTGAAACAGAACCTACTCTGCCATAAATTTGAAGATATATTAAAAAATATTGCTGATACTTCCCATGTTCTATCATGAAGGTTTAATACTCCAAAACCGTCGCGGCGCAATAAAGATCCGCTATTGTTACTGTCATAAAATATGATTTTACAATTTTGACATCCGTACACTTGGGGGCATTATTTCATTAACCAAAAAAAATGTTATAAAAACTCTAAGCAATAAAGGGAGGAAGAACATATCGCATATTATTGCAAAGCTATTTTATCAAAATATTACGTAAATACACAGAAGGGAAGTATCATCTGAAACAATGTTTAAAATTACATGTAATAACACACATTTAATCCGTTACAATAGCATGAGAAATATGATAGCAGGAAGAATAAAGTCTCGAGCTACATAGAGAATGAAACAAGTTTTACATATTATGTTTACCAATGAAATGACGGAGGCAACTGAATGTAATAAAAAATGTTGATAAACGTAAGATTTTATAGAAAATATATACAGCTTACTATAAATCTTTTACAATATCAAAACAAATACTTTATAGCTGGCTTACTGTGGGAAAACAAATTTTACTTTCTAATACTCCCAATCTAGTCATCAAAATTAAGATTATCATATTTATTAATTAAAACATTTACTAAAATATTTCCTGTTCCTGTTTATACATTGTGTATGCGAGATTCCAAGCTAGTTTTGCCAAATCGTTGTTCTTCTATAGAAGAAACTGAAAAAAAGGGAAAGAGACATGATATTTCAAGATCTACTACTCCAAACACATGTTAAAAATGGTACACAATTATGTATGTACAACAATATACATCAATAGCATATGAATGATAGCAGCAAGAAAGATTTTGTATACAGTAGCATCACGATAATATAAATATATATTCATATTATCGTTTATATAAACGTGAACACAATTTTATCAGCAGCCTCCGTATAATATGAATAGTAACTCCTTTATTACTTTCGTTTATTTATATGAACAATAAGTATCTGAACATGTAGTGCGGCTAGTTTTAACTGTTCTTTCGATAGCAAAATCGATAAATGAAAATGATTTGGCCAAGTTGGAATTAACATTTCTTCCTAAATTGATTCCTTATTCCTTAGTTAAATCTATATGTATGTTGTATTACTGCAGTCAAATTAAATATATTTATATATGGGGTGTTTGCAATTAAAGTAAATAAATTTACCTTGTTTTCACGCAACCGAAAGTGGATATAATATCTGTTTATATCCTTTGTCGTAGTCTTGTGTATGCACTATACATGAACTACCTGTTTTTCTATTTACTTCCATTAAATCCAAAATTGGGGGTACTCGTTGCTAATATTATTTACAACCGGTATGAAATACGTTATCATAAGTAGATATTATAAATTTAATTAAGTAACAAAGATATTTATTCAATACAGATATGCTTCTTATTTACAATGGAATTGATATTGTATACATTCCTAATTTTTAACCAAGTGGTAAGAAGAGTTGCGATAACAAAAACAGGTTTCTTTTATTTGGTTCACCTTATCAGGAAGATACTGTACTTATAAAATAACTGAAAGAGAAACCAATAATTAAAGATGTTTTGGAAGATGAAGCGATCTTTAGTTGCTGTAAACTGTTTTATAAAATTATACGAGGTGTGTTCAACTGAAACCGATCTTTGCTTCTTAAAAAATTTATTCAACAATTTAATTACAAATAATTACCATCACAGTTAAGGCACTTATCCCATTGCTTTACTAACCGACGTATATCTACCCTGCTCATAGAATTCTTGTGGCTGCTGATTGAAGAAGTCTTCCACAGTTATCTATACTTCTGTCAGGCTCATAATGCCGACCTTTTAAGGCCTTTTTCAGCGGTCCAAAAATATGGACATCCAAGGCGATAGACCCGGCTATAGGGTGGATGCTTTCAAAACCCTCCATTTCTTTCGTTGAAGAGTTTGTTCTACCACATTAGCAACATGAGGCCTAGCACTGTCGTGCAGTAAAACGACCCCACGCGAAAGTTTCCCTGGACGTTTCCGTCTTATTGATGAATGAAGCTTGTTCAAAGTTTCACTGTACAGATTTGCATTGACATTTGCTCGAGGTTCCTTAAACTTTATCAACAAGGGTCCTTCATGGCCGAAAAAAATGTTACCATCACCTTGCCTGTAGAAGGTTGTGTTTTAAACTTCTTCGGTGGTGGTGAAATTGAATGTTTCCACTGCATCGACGATAACTTACTGGAAGGCTCGTAGTAATGGCATCAAGTTTCCTCAACAGCAACTATTGACAGAAGAAAGTCATCACGATTTTGCTTATAGTCTGTGATCTCCTCACCCTTATCTCTGCAGAGATAAGTCTATTCGCAAGCATTTGTGTTCATTAAACAAGAGACGAAAATCGAGAATCCATTGCAAACAAACTTTGCTGTAACCCCGATTACGAACAATACTATGGACAGATCCTACACTCGCATCAACAATTTCTGAAATTTCTCTAATTCAAATTCGACGTTTATCTCTAACAAGACCTTCCACATATGCCATATCGTTTTCTCTTAATGCAGTACACCGTGCACCTAGTCGCGGCTCATCCATAGTCACCTCTTTTTCATTCTTAAATTTTCGGTACCATTCCTTCATAGTTGGGTACGCAATACATGCATTGCCACATACTGCTTGCATTCGCGTATGAATCTGCAATGGCTGCACACCCTCGGCACATGAAAATTGTACGACCACACGCTGCTCAAACTTGGACGGATTTTCAACAACAAACGCCATCCCGAAGCAAATTCAAACGCCAGAAACTTATTAATGTGTTGTTTACAAACACTACTACATTAACAAACGTAATTTGAACTACTGCATTTGGAACAAGCCTCGTAAATATACCATGAATTGTTTAAAGTATTATCCGGATTATAAGTATTTTTTTGTGAGAATATTTTTTGTGGATGAAAAATTCTCTCCTACTGGCGAATTTTTGCGGTCCTTGTGGTAAATCTTATGTCCCGATTTCAGTGTCACTAGGATTTCATCGTGTCTTCTCACCGCGCTCCTTCCAACCATATCCCATTTTAAGTTCTTCCGCTCTATTTCCATTTCTGCGAATTTTTATTCTCACAGCAAAGTCTTTACGTTATAGGCTGCAACTTCTAATGATATTATTTTCTTAGATTTCGTGCTCGACTTCTTACTCCCCCTATATTCCTTGGAGCGGGCTGACAGTGTCTTGTCAGTGTAAGATTTTGAATTTCTTGTTTGACCAACCTGGGGATCGTTTAAGGAAGTGAACACTTTCATCTTAAAATTGGTTCTGGTCATACTGTGCCACACTGGCTTGTGAGAGTTAATAGAGGGAAGGGGATATGAGAGGGATGGGAAAAATTTCCCCTGGTTTTAGGAGGCGGTAGAGACACATTCTTTGCATGGGCAGGGGCGCTTTTCTGAAATAGACATATCTTCTATCGAGATCATAGGAGAGTGTCTGTCCGCTACCCTATTCTACCGCCTCTGTTAAAATGTAAAAAAAATTGAAATTTTGGAAAATGTAGGGTTATTGATACAAGCCAAATTGACCATCAGATACCCGTCTATATAGGGTTCGTTAACATTATGATTACATTTAATTTTAACATAGGTACGTATAATATGTACTTAGTAGGGAGACCCTAATTTTAATAGTGATGTAGCAGGAAAATTTTATACTTAATCATCACTATAGTACATGGTGGTCCTGCTAAATTGTGTTTCTAAGTGGTTGAAGCAACCCACCATACACTTTCACAGTAACTGAGATTATTTTGTAAATCATGATTATCTACTCCCAGAGTTAGATATACTATTTATTTAATTGCATCCCAAAGAAAATAGCAGAATGAAGTGATACCGCAACGTCTGGGTGGTCATGGAAGCACAGCTCTTCTCCCAATCCAATTTCCTCCGAATACACTATTTAAGTAAGTCCTGACAATCCAACTTAGTGTGCTGGAGAGTCATCATGTTGGTACTAACGTTTTTGTCGTACATTGCGTTCTACATCTGCCAACAACCTGGGTAACATGATTTCTAGAAAATCCAAGCAGCGTTGCCCTTTTAAAGTTTCATGGAAGAAGTGTGGTACAATAATTTGGTTACCTATTAGCTACACTAAGCATTATTCTCTTGTTCGTAACGGTGCGAATAATGCCTATTCACTTCATCAGCGGTTGAAAATATTTCCTCATCGTTAAACTATACACTATTTTCAATAGATGGAAAAAAAGAAGTTCACTCTGAAAGAAATTGCTAAATTGCAAACTTCTCTGAGGGTCATTTTTATGCAGTTCGTCCACTAAAATAACCTGATAGGGATCAAATTTATTAGAATTCTTCGAACTGCAGTTCCACTAATACCCACATTTGCGAGAGATCTATTTTACTTACAAAGAGTTTCTCATTTACAGCCACTGTCGGTTGATTTTGTATGTTTCTATTAGTTACGGGTCTACATCTCGTGGAATTAAGAAATGTATCTTCATTTCTTATAGAAGTTTCACGGTATCGATATATATTTGCAGGCGGTGGATGTCCAGTTGGATAGCGTTTAATATATAAATTGCGGACTATCGCCGCATTTCTGCGGCAGTTGCCAAAAATAAACAACAAATCTGTTTTTCATTATTTGAAAACATCTCACTTAACATTGATCAACTTAATTAAATTAAAGGAAAAGTAGTTATTTTTTGCCAGGCTATGTGTATGTTGGGTTGTATAAAGTACTTTTAAAGCGGGACAATTCAGCTGGGTCATCCTATAAATTTGGAAAATGTAGATAATACCAATAATGTAAAAAGTAAAAGTTGTGAATATTTTGCGTAATCATTAGCAAATTATAATTGCTAACTTTGTTATCAAAAACATCAGCTTTGACTGCAGTTATTATTGTCCATCTACAGCCACTACTCATATTGCAACCACAATTAACTAATATATACGTTTTTAAATTTTAAATATAAGTTATGTTCATTAATATTTATAAAACATAATTCGTATGTTTTACTAGTATGTTAAAATTCGCTTGCCTATTTGGCTGACTTTTAAATGAAAATTATCACCTAGTTTTGAAGAATATTCCTCAGAAATAATAAAAAAGAGATTGGAAAAACTAATTCTATACAAATGACCTCCATTATCTGGTAAATATTTATTTAAATAAAAAAATAAAACAAAAACATGTTCGTTGTTTAATCAAGCCGTCTGTATATGCAGTATAAATACTACATAATAACAATCAACACGAGCAAAAAGTTCATATAAGTGGTTGACTGGCGAGCAGAGTTGTATACGGTACCAACCACTTATGACTCACTGCAGTGAACAGATTAGTGGGCGGAAAATAGTGCAGCTTTTAAGGTTACCATCGATTAAAATCGATTTGTAATTGGCTGAATATCCTAAAAACGACTATCTTAGTGACTTGCGTAAGGTTGGTCCAATTACGGCCCAAAAGAAACGCTCGCACTAATAAAAAATAGTTTCAGTTGTAATTTCCAGTATAATCTACAAAGATAATTCCATCAAAATATAAGTTTTTCTTTCTAATCAAATTATTGATTTACAGTGCCAGCAACTTCTGTTTTTGCTGGAAAACTTCCTTGTGTTTTGAGAATATGTAGTAATCCCATGGGAAAAAAATTTGACGAATAAGTAGGATATTCTCGAAGGCCACCCACTGCAACAAATGACTTATGAATTGCAGCATTTTTCTGATGGAACAAAACATTGTCCACTAATTTTCCGTTTCGTATTTTCTTGTAAAAATCAACGAGTAATCTTTCCATTGCACTCCATAAAACTGATCTCCACAAAGGTTTAAGCCACATTTTAATTCACGGCACCACCTTTTAATTATGTCATACGAAGCAGAAGATTCACCCAAGTTATTTTGCTTGTTTTCATGAATTCTTTTTAGATATTTAATTACAGCTCGATGTTCCATTTTGTCCTCCTCTGTTACCGATTTTTGGGAAGCGGTATAACTGAGAATTACCAGAAACTAAAAAAAAAGTCTTCACGTAAACGGTTTGCTCTACAAAACTTACGGTTTGAAACGTTTTTACAATCTCTAGAAAGACCCACAACTATTTATTACCTAACTTTTACATACACTGAATTAGTTACTAAAATATTATAAAGGTGTTTCAACAGAAGTTGATAATTGTCATATTCTGCTTTGGAAAATAAAATTATTAATGCAGAACATAGTATACTAGTTTTACTGTAAAAGAACATATCAAATGCACATTTCCGAACAGATTTGATTATTTTTATTCCCGTATCAATTATGAGTTTTGAAAACAATAAAAGAAAACGCTCTGTGTAACTATCGAATACACCTACAACTCTCTAAATCCTACTATGTAAAACATATTCTACATGTGTCGCTATAAACGAATAAACAACCAAAGTCTCAGTTTTTTAAATAATCTTTTAATGAAAACGAGTACTTTAGTTACTTGGCCACTTAGAGCACCGGACTTTACTCTACAGGCTCCAATCTAAAATCAGTGCCATTACTATACCATTTATGTACTAACAAAATATGGGAGGTAATTCTTACTGTTCCATTTCAGTTTGTTTACGCACCCTGTATATTTCCCTTAAAATCTTAAAATGTTGAATAACATTCCTATAAGAAGCTTGGTGCTATCTTCCACACCCTTATTAAAATGTTAATAATTCTAGTAGGGATCTTAGAAGATTGGGAAAACTTTTAATATTATTTTTTTTTAGTATTAATCAAATTCAAATTTCGGGTAAATCGGTGCAATCTGCTTGAAAGGTGTGAACATTTCAACTGTAAAATCTTCCAGAGTTAATCATTATCGGTTTATTTTAATTTCCCGTTTTTCTTCCAAATTCAATCAAATTTAAACTTCAAAAATTCATAGAGGTCGTCTCGGAAAAATCTGCTGGTTCTGACAAAAAGTAACAACATTATAAACAATAAAAATAACTAAATAATCTATAAATCTTATAATCCCTTCAACTTTTTGGACATATTTGTTTCCACAGACTATACAGGATCTATAAAATAAGGGCAAAATAAGCACTAGAAGTTTTATGTTATTTTAGAAATAAAAGCAAACATTTATACATTGTTGACAAACCAAGGTTATTTTTTTTAATTATAAAGTGTTACATCTCAACTGTGTTTCCACCTTAGCGCTGAGGAGGAACATATGGCAGAGAAGAGGCCGATGCCCAGCAGTGGGACAAAAAGGGTGTCAATGTTGATGATGATGACATCGCAACTAGCCTACAAGGTTAACCAGCAATTTTTATCTCACTTAAATTAACTAAATGGTTATGTTAAGAATTCATCCCCTGCTCACCGTCAGTTCTGTCTTGCAACACTTTTTTGTATGTTACCACTTCACTTTTGCTCTGCTATTTTCACTTTCATGTCTCTTTACACTAGTGCAAATGGTTTGGTCCTCTTGAGTCTTCTCACTAGATCTGTATTGTCGAGGAGTTGGATTACCTTGACGTTTACGTGGTGATGAAGTCTGGTCTCATGCTTCTGGGCGAGGTCCTTAATTTCCTCCGTCACGATTTTTTTCCCTAGATCCCTGTAGATATCACTCTTTCTACAGTACCGAAGTGCACCTACGATATTCCTCAACACTTCTCCTGGAATTTGTTTGATGTTAGTTTTGTAGGCCCAAAGTTTACAACCGCATTTCTATACTGGTTTTAAAACTTGATTGAACAGTAGTATCTTGTTATGTATTGAAAGTTGTGAGTCTTCCCAGCAGCCAATACTTTTTCCTATATTTTGTATTTAGTTCTCTTTTCTTCTTTATATGTTCTTTCCATCGTAGTTTGGCATCCAAGTTCATTACAAGATATTTAGCTATAAGAGCATGCGGTATGATGCTGTTATTAAGTGTCACTGGCACGTAATCATCCTTCTTGTTCATGAAATTGATATGGACTGTTTAGTTTTATTCTCCATCGTTTTGTACATCTGCCCACCTGGTTTGTTGTGATGTTTCTGCCATTTCTTCAATGCCTTCGCCTACCCCTAATATTACAGTGTCGTCTGCAAATGTGGCTATTGTTATCTCATTGGTTGACGGGATGTCGTCGGTGTACAACAGGTATAGTATTGGCCCCAGTACACTGCCTTGTGGTACCCCTGCCTTAATTTCGTATAAGTCGGAGTATTTCTCTTCTTGTTTGATTGTGAATAGTCCGTTTGTAATGTAAGACTTCAGAAGTTCAGCAAATTGTTTAGCCAGATTGTTTTCTAATTTATGATTTAGTAATTGAGGCCATACATATATATATATATATATATATATATATAAATAAATCGGGTTATAACGATCTTCGTCGTCTTCCGATACCCAAGCTCCAATGGTCTCTATCTTACCATAGATTTTCCCCTAGACCTCATTGATGCCATACTTTACCAAAAGTCTGGGCAACATCTAAGAAGGTTATAATGTTTAAAATTATTTCGTGCACTCTATCACTAACATCCAACATGTTTCTTGTGTGACTTGCCGTCCGTTATATATGTGTAATATGGAGTGCTTCAAAACAAGGGCACAATATATACATATATGAATAGAGTATATGAAAAATAGCAAACTGTAAATGACAACAGCTCCTCGAAGCGACTCCAGTCAAAATAACCCATTAACAGCACCACAAATGTAGGTAGATACGCCTGCTTAATTTCTGCATTAAAGCATCTGCAAACTTTATATACTTTCATAAAAATTAATTGCCCTTGTCGTAAGTTTAGAAACAAATAAATGGTTATAGATGATCCCGTTATAAATTGCATTGCATATGCAGTTTTACTTAATATTTCTCGTAATACTGCTGTCAAATTTAGTAACTTTATTTGCTTCCACCTTAAATTAAATTTTGCGTCAAATATATTGGATTGTATTGATATACTTTATCCCTCTTGGATCGATGGTGCCCACTTTCGGAACAATATGTACCTTCCGAAACTAAACAGTTCCTAAGCAACCATAAGCAAATGTATTTTTGTCTGAAATTATTTAAACTGTATACCCACAGAGATTCCTAGATAACATAAGGAAAACGCATTATTACAGCTAACTACTATTGATAATAAAAAAACTTACGTGCGTGCAATGTTACTTAATACAAAAACGAATATTTTAGGACAACAATATATACAATATATCAGCACCTCAGAGGTCAACTGCATCAAGTCAACAAAAGCAAATCTTACAGGAGAGACAATTAAAGCCGTCTTCAAATATATTTAACTCTACTACTTTTGAATAGGCGGTATAAAAATTTTGAGACCTCACATTTCTAAAAGACACATGGCTGTTAATTAAATATGACAAAATAAAATTGAAAAAAATATTAATTTTGAAAATAAATGACTTAATACTGTTAACTATTTTTTTAAATTTTCCAAAAACTTGACTTAGTACTAAACATACTATCGTGTTCTAAGAGCTAAAGTATTTTGCAGATAATAGCAAAGTCCACAAATGTGGATAAAATGAAACAACATTGTACTTTAATGGAGTTTATTAAGAAGTAAACCAATACACATGGTAACACAAAATATCTATTGAAATATTACACAAAACTTAAAAGGAAACTGGTTTTAAAACGGAAGTTTAGTTTAGTTATCATCTCCTTCATCTCTTTCTTTATCACTATGAAGTAAACTATTGTAGAACCCGTGGAAAGCTTTGGGTACCCACGTAAGAAGATTTTGTAGATGTTTATACTTCTTAATAGATATTGGATTCCGACCTTCTCGTATAAACGGTATATTTTCTCGCGATAAATTTGGATTGCGACGATTTCTATTGAGATCCAGTAGAGAAAATTGATCATCAAAACCAGTTTTATAACACAATATTCCAGGATTTTCGGCCCGAACCTGTAAATGTACAGCCTTGGATATTAAAAATATTTCTCCGTTACCAGATTTCTTTCTAGAAACATAAGGAGATTGTGGAGCACTATAAAGACTTTTGAAGTTCTTAAAATCTGTAGTTTCCATTCCAATCACGTTAAATGATTGTTCCGGCTTGATATTCTGGCTATTTGCTGCCAATCCCAAGGAGTCATAATCTGGAATTGGGGTTGTTTTTTCGATTCCCTTTCTATCATTGAATGGTCGGCGTCAGCCTCTAGGTGAGTATCACCTCTTAAGAGAAATTTATGATTTATAATTTTGAGGTGTGGAAAAGCTTTCAGAATTTGGAAGTAGCAAACAACCATCGCTAAATTACGATTCTGCGATGGACAATTGTCCGACCAGATGATCAATTCGTCTACACAGTTATTATTAATAATTACAATATCTGCCCATTTACAAAGACATGATGCCATTTCGTTAACCCCTCGCCCCGCAACCGATTCATCCCATATACAGCAATAAACGTTTTTCTCAGATGCGTCATGAATGGTATAGTTAAACGTCCACAGCTTCAAAGAATAAAAGCTCTGCGCATTTTTTAATACCGGTTTGGGAAGACACTTTTCGAGATCAACCATTATTACTTTTTCCCTTGGATTCCCCAAAGACCGCTGGTTGTCATTTCTTTTCAACTGGTATCTTTTAGATGCCTCTTTTAGGTGCTCATCATATTTTTGCTGTATAACATTTCGGTCGTTTAACGTTGATGAATCTTGTAGTTGGATCTGGTAACTATCACATTCATCACATGTATCATTGACAGGTGACTTGAATGCATAATTGAATTCCTTATTAAAAATATCGTTGTAAATCCATTGCTTCGCAATCTCTTTCTGTGGAAGATTCTTATCTCGGCAATCTTGCTTATAAAGTTCATACATTTTGCTTATATTTAAGTGTGCTCCCAAATATTGTTTTGTGGATTTTTCACGCCTGTAATGGGAGTCCTCAACTGGAAATTTTTTGACTACAATCAAAGAAGAATTAAGTCAAGAAAAACAAAACTAATACTTACAGTAGAGTATTAAGTCAAATTATGTAACCTCTTAATAATAAAACTTACCACAACCGTCTTCTTTTATTGTTCTTTTTTCTCTTGTGGCCAAATTTTCATCAGAAAGAAACGGAATTTATAGAAAAATTAAGGGTTTTTAATATTTTGGCGTACTACTTATAAGTAGATAACATGCAAAATAATACAACTTACCGCTAACGGATTCATCCCTTGATGTTATGTTTTTAAATCCTTAGATTATCACCTTTTGTTCGCTTAATTTTTTGGCCATATCACAAAGTAACTTTCCACGACTCATTTTAAAAACTTAAGAAACTGGGTATTTTCTTAAATCTGTAATTTAAATTACATGCACTGTACTACTAACACGTGTTGAGTACGGTTCGGCGTGGGGTAAAGAGTATCAAGTGACTTGCATCTGTTTACCTCTGACGAACTGCTTGACTTAATACGGTTTAAATACGAGTAGAACCTTAACGATCAATGCTATGACGTAGGACACTTTACCTCTGAGTAGAATATCATATTTTAAGTCACTTGGTACTAATAAGTAAAAATTCGAAAAAAAGTGACTTGATACAGTTGACCTCTGAGGTGCTGATATACATATATACAAGATTTTCTATTATTATCAATAGTAGTTTGCTGTAATAAAAAGTTTTTCTTAAGTTATCCAGGAACCTCTGTGGGTAAGTAGTTTAAACAATTTCATATAAAAATACATTTGTTTTTCCAGTTTTCTCATATTTCTCTATTTTTGGTACACCCTGTAGAAGACTAACAATTATCAGAACTGTTCTTTGCGTGGAGTTGTTATATAACTTAGCTTCCTCTTCATGTTTCTTTTGAGGCAATTGCCATTAAAATAAACATAAACAAATTGTGTATTGTTACAACTTCCATAAACAATATTGCATTAGAATTGAATGCAATCATCCACGCTGCGTATGCATAATGCAGTAGCATAGGTGTGGAAAATATTCTTGTGTGTGCGTGCGTTGTGACTAGAAGCAGAATATTCAAGCAGTCTCAGATAGTAAACACATTTGCAATTTTTATTACATTGGTGAGGTGAATACAAGGTTACATGCCATTTACTCAGAAATTCAATTTTTAAACGAGGCTGCCATTTTTTAACACTTTCCTTAAAAGTTAACAAGAACAGACACAAATGAAAGTTCATAAAACTAATTATTCTTAAATGTGGATAAGCTGTTAGAAACTCTCATTGTAAATTGACAGTGAAAACGAGCGGAGCGTTTAATGTGCCGATTGTACCGCGAAACAATGTTACATAGGTATGTGTGGTAATTCTAATTTTTATGTAATACAGTGCCTTGTCACATGTTTTGCATATTTAAGGGAAATAAGCTTGACAAGATTCCATGCATTGCGTGGCTACATTGTTGGGCAAATACTAACTTCAGAACAGCTCAGAGAAAATTTTGTACTCATTCTACTTTCGAGTAGATTTGAAACTTTACAATAAATCGTTGAGTTGGCGAAAATACAATAAAAATTAAGCAATACATGCCAGCATTATACAACAATAAAACACTAAAAATAGAAATACATACAACAACAACCACAAATAATCAACGCTTGAAAACTCAAACTCAATTAGGACTTACAGATGTTTGCTTGAATATTGCGTAAAGAACAAACTGCAACCTGTAATATAAAGTTTATGAAAGCAAAAAAATTATCTACTCTGACAATTCAAGATTCGCTATTTCGTTCATGTAAAAAATAGGAAATTATGTCCTAAAATCCGTCAAGCATATCAATTTCACCATGTAAACGTTGAACTTCGGGTGAATATGGAGAACTTCACCATAACTATTGGTTCCATAAGAAAATGTATTACAGATTTCTCATCATGAGACAATTCTTGTCAAAATTATTATGAAAAACATTATAGAAATCTGTATTTATATAAGAACATACAGTTTATGGGTTTTCATCGTGATATAAATTAAATTTCCTTTGGAATTGACAATGCTTTTGGTTGATTCCAAGCATTCTCTTTAGACACTTTTGTGGATATACTTCCAAAAACAATATTTTCAGGATTTCCATATATCAAAATCAGCTAAATCAAAAATCCATTCTAAACTTGTACAATTAAATGAGATCCTAATAACGAGGAAGGAATATAAATCGCTTTGTATAATTATTTACCCTTAATGTTAATTCAAATCAACGCAACCTACATAAATCCAAACTGCATCAATATGCAAGGCGATCGATTTAACACAAAAAATTACATGTCGTTTCGCACAAAATCAGATGTAATTGTACTTTGCATGATATGATATATCATACTAAAAAGCATTCCAAAGTTCCTTACCCTAATAAAAAAAGAAAGAGGACGAACCCTGTTATGTTCGTTTGATTTTGCCGCTTCATATGAATTAAAGTCTCATTTTAATTGCCGCTCATAAGTCGATTACTATTTTATTATTACCACAGGTTAATTTATAGGTCACTTTCTTGAAACTTCCGAAAGAGAACGCTTGATTTGTATGTTTAGTCTGTTTATGCCGACCGAAAACAGTTCTTAGAACCCTTTGTCTGCAGAATTGGCCACGTAAAATATTTTGTTCTAGAATTCTTGCAATATATTTCGTAATATGATGAAATATTCCAGCTTCTGGATATTGATGTTTGTGTTTTTGCCAGTCGATTTAAGATCTCCGTTCGACCCGGTTGCTCGTTAACACCTCAGCGCTGATAACAAGTACTGCATGGACGGCTTGGGATTCGATGGGTGTTCATTACGTGAATTTTCGTATCGTTGTTATCACCGTGGGGTGAACAGAACCATCGACAAGTGTCGGATTTAAAGAAACCCTTGGAAGGCAATTAATTGCGAATTTGCTGATCGCCTTTGGCGGATTAATATCAAACCCTTTTCCTGTCCCTCTGGATGTGCCGCTGCTGCGGCAAACGCAAAGCGACCTCGTGCCTACGATTTTCGTCTGCTTCTTAAGAACCTAAGAACACCCCAAATTGTGCCAGCCTCTCTCTCTACTCCCTATTTGAAGAAAACTAAAGTAAAAATTGTTACTGTGTTGTATTGTGAAAACTTGTTCTAAGATTCCTTTGACTGGTTTAAAGTGCCGAACCTTGTTTTAATGCAACACAAAGCGACCTGCTATTAGTTATTACTGTACTGTAAGTAATTTCTGTAAACTCGAACGTCACTGGCTGGGCAGATGTGTGTGTTTGGTAAAGTAAATATCGCAAGCCAGTGGCGGCGAGCTCTTTCTTTGAACGTTCCAACTGCCCCCTGTCTTCAACTACAATTATTGCGTCTCTCGTGAACCACCCTCAGTCCTCTGAGTTAAGCTGAGGCACTTCCATCTTTCCTGTTGCGGGTCTACGAAAAAGCTCGTTTGGCCCGTAACAACCCGACATTTTATCCTGTGATAGTATCAATTGACTTTTAAAGGCGCACTGACACATTATCTAATTCCACTCTATGTTTGATTAACAGAAGTTTCAGGGTATAGCAGACTATTAACTAGAAAGAAGTAATGAATTTGACTGACACGAACAATATCTGCTTCTGAGAGAGGCAACCAATGAAACAGCTTGATTAGGGTTTGAAGACAGACAATACAACTTGACCATCATATACTTGATATGTGGCATTTGTATATGCAACAAACTGTTGTAAGCGAATGAAATCTTAGCTCTTTATTTTACATGTACAGTAGATAATGCAAATACCCTACACAAATATAAATATCCATTTTATTTACCAAATAAATTTTTATACGTATGTAGTAAACCATTTAACACTAAACTCTGTATTTTTGCATTTTAATACTAATATACTACAGTTCCTACGCCATGGAGCATAGAGGTTACCATACAATATATCTACAATGGAGTTTATAAATTATTTCACAAAAACCGTCTTAATACATCCGGATTGTCTATTTATCCGATTAAAAGGAATTAATTTTTAAAAGTGTTTTATTAATATCTGTTCGTTTTCTGTCTGTTTGTGTACTTATGTGTATATATATCTGTTTGTATCTATCTCTACACGCGTGCTTTTCAATCACTCGTTAGAAAATTAATGTATATCTGTTTCTCTGTTTGTCAATTTATGTTTATCTGCTCCTTGAATAGACGTGTCTCTACTTGTTTGTCTTCTTGCATGTATCTAAACGGGCAGTAATCAATAATTAATTAAAAAATAATCCTTCGAGAATGTTAGTAAAATATCCACCTTTAATGTTTGCCTATCTCTCTATTTGTGTGTATGTGTCTGCCTGTTTGCATGTGTGTCTACCTATTTGTTTATCCGTCTTCCTATCTCGATCTATCTAAAGGAGTAGTAATCAACAACTGGAAAAAGTAATTCTTCGGAAATGTTACTAAAATATTCAAGTTAAATGCTTGCCTGTCTGTCTGCGTATCTATTGGTGTTCGTCTATCTACCTGTCTCTGTGTCTGTCCATTTTTCTGCCTATTTGTATCTATCAATCAATAACGTGTTTCAAAAAATAATTTTGGAAAGTATTACTAATTTATCCGTATTTCTGTTTGCCTGTCTCTTTGTCTATTTGTGTCTGCCTACCTGCGTTCTATTTATTTCGTTGTCTTCCCCTCTATCTAATAATATATCAGTCTACTGAAGTAGTCATCAACAATTAGTTAGAAAATGTGGTCTTGGGAAGTTTTTTTTAACATATCCGTGTTTCTATTTATCTGCCTATTTGACACTTGGTTTATTTATTTCTGTGTCTGTCTGCCGACGTATCTGTGGGTTTCACTATTTTTCTGTGTGGCTGTCGGTCTGCTGGTATCTGTATACACAAGTAGTAACCAATAACTGGTTAAATACTTAATTTTTGGGAATTTTTCAGAGATACCCGTATACCTATCTCTATATAACTATTTGTGTGTCCGTCTGCCTACCTATCTGTGTGTTTGACTATTTGTCTGTGTGCCTGTCGGTGTGTTTGTATCTTTATACACAAGTAGTAACCAATAATCAATAACTGGTTAAATATGAAATTTTTGGGGAATTTTTCGGAAATACCCGTATACCTATCTCTATCTAACTATTTGTGTGTCCACCTGCCTGTCTGTGTGATTGCCCATTTTTCTGTCTGGCTGTGTGTCTGGTTATACTTACCTACATGCGTAGTAATCAATAATTGGTTAGAAAATTAATTCTTTGGGAGTTTTACTAATATTCCTTATTTCTATTCGTTTGCTTATTTGTCTCTCCGTTTATGTATCTGTGTGTTTGTACCCCTGTCTATTTGTGTGTCTAGCTATTTGTCGGCCTATCTACCTATCTGTTTGTATCTATCTACACGTGTAATAATCAATATCTGTTTATACAGTCAATTCTTGGAGAGTTTTACTAATCTATCCGTATTACTATTTGTTTGCCAATTTGTCTCTTTGTCTGTCTATTAATGCGTCTACTTGCCTGCCTACCTGTGTGTCTACATATTTGTCTGTCTGTTGATATCTGCTTGCTTCTGTCTAAAGGCGTAGTGTAATTCTAGAAGAGTTTTACTAACATATCCGTAGGTTTATTTGTCTATCTATTTGGCTCTCGCTCTGTCTATTTGTGATTACGTCTGCCCGTCTGCGTGTTCGTCTATTTATCTGTCTACCTATCTATGTGTTTGTATATATCTACTATCATAGTAATCAATAACTGGTTAGAAACTTAATTCTTTGGAAGTTTTACTAAAAAATATCCTTATGCTATTTGTCTCTCTGTTTATCTGTCTGTGTTTGTATGCCTGTGTATCTGTATGTCTATATATTTGTCGGCCTACCTACTTATCTATTTGTACCTATCTACACGTGTAACAATCAATAACGGTCTATAAAATGAAGTCTTGGAGGTTTGTTTGTATCTGTATAAAAGAATAGTAAATAATAACGCATTTAAAAATTTAATTCTTCGGGAATGTTCTCAAAATATTTGTATATCTGTATGCCTGCCTCTCTGTCTGACTGTGTGTCTGGCTGCCTGCCAGTCTGTGTGTCTAAGCATTTGTTTGTCTACCTGTCTACCTGCCTCTATCTATCTATACGTGTAGTAATCAATAATTAGTTAAGAAATTAATTCTTCGAGAGGTTTACTAATATATTCGAATTTTTATAACTATGTTTTTGTTAATGTAATTGTTAATTGCCAATTTGTTATGACAATGGTTTGAAAATCATCTGTAGGAAGCATTTTACAATATTTGTCATTCTGATTGTCTAATTGGTTTATGCTCACTATCTAGTCGTAAAGTTATTTAGCTTCATATTCAATTAGCAGTAATCAAAGGCATCATGTAAATGTTTTTGAATTGCCAAATTTGATTTTACTTAATTACACTAAATATGTTCCCCTGAGCAAGTAAAACACCATTATTCAACCCTATCCCTGTACTTGTACAATAGTTTGTTTTACAATACAACTTTTGAGAACTGTAAATCATCTTTCAAAGCGAAGAAAGTTGAAGAGCCTATACTTTTCTTGCGATACGCGTGAAGTGGTTTTGTAAATTAAACCATGAAAATCATCAATTATTAGGCAGCGAACAGTGAACAGGCACAGTTAACAACAAATGAATAACATAAACGTAACGGTACTTTTTGTAATTAGTATAATTGAACACATCGCCGCACTGCTTGAAACGTTGCTTTCAATTTCGCTTTGCCGACGTTTGAGAATCAATGAATCGAAGAATTTTACGAAACTAGCTTGACTGACGCAACTGGACTAATTTCGCCGACAAATTAGCCTCTCAGAAACGAGAAGGAAACTCCTAGTGTATCATTATTACATGCTTAATTATAACCGCTATTATATCTTAACGGACAATAACACTAACTTTTTTTACAGCTCCAACAATGACTGAAATTCCGGAAAGAATCGCCGGCGGAACTTTAACGACCTATTGAAATCAGCAGCAGCCTACGAAAAACTTAACTCAGTGCATTGATGTTCCTCATTTTAAGTGTTCTAAACTAGTGTGTTAATTCGAACTGTAGTAATCGATACAATGACGGATTCTACTCCAATCTGCCGTTGCAGAGTTTTATATTTGGGAAGTTCGGTGCCGCAGCAGACGAAGGATGGCCTTCAGGGCATCCAGGAACCCCTGCAGGAGTTATATCCAGAAGAAGGAGCGGTTGGGGCGAAAGGAATAGACAGTTGGCTTAGTGTTTGGTCTAATGGGATTCTTCTAGAAAATGTCGACGAAAATCACAAGAAGATCACCAGGTTTTTTCCTATTGACAGTCTCCACTATTGTGCCGCCATTAGGTAAGCTTTAATTACATATTTTTTTGTTTAAAATACCTACCAAGGATAAGAATCAACCAAAAATTTGAACTTTAAAGTTAGATAAAACTTAAGTATGCCATCAAACCCATGTTTAAGTATAGACTACAGTCGGTCAACCTTATGTTCAGTGGAACAATAGCTGTGGTTTTGGATTCGCTAGAGTTCTTGGACCGCATGACCTATTGGAAAGTTTCAATCTAAATTCGAAAGTCAACCAGCTATAGAATGCATAAACAATGTCGTTTCCAAAGAAGGTATTGTGTGGGCCAAATTATTCCGCATATTTTCGTAATAGTAGTCTTTAAACCTCAAAATTAGGTTGGATCATCTGAAAATTGGTAAAAATTGGTTGTAATTACTATAGAGATTTTAAAAAGTCATTACAACTACTACATAAATGATCTTAATTAACCAATTTTTATTTTAAATATAAAATAAGGTATTACATATAATTGTGTAATGCCCTGAGTATGGATTTGCAAAACGTAAGCATGTTTTTTACAACATTGCATTGCAATCTACTCCTACGCCAAAACTTATAAATTCGATTTTTACGCACATTTAATCGCATTATGAGTCACAAACTGCGTCGTTTTAAGTGGAAGTAAACAAATTTTACCAATCACGTATATGAAAGTATTTATCACATGAACAAACCCATTAACTTTTTAACTATTATTAACATTGTTTAAACAAATAAAACTATGCAGCTAATAGCTCTGTAAGTTCCACAGAAATAAAAACACACACATGTTATTTACATCAAATTCTTCGGAACTCGTAAACAGAAAACATCTTATTGAATTTATATAATATGTAAATTGCTATTAATTTCAACTCTTCTTTATTAGCTTGTATTTGCTTGATATGTATTTTTACATTATAAGACGGTATTGCCTAAAGCAAATTGTGGTATATTGTTTACTTGTCGGTCTATTATCTAATGACCGAGCAAAACCGAACAACGTCAGGAATTGACAATAGGTATTGCCAAATATTTAACCAAGTTCTTGAGCGGCGGTCGCTATAAATATAAGATAATTCACCACAAATATAAATAGAGAAGAAGAAAAGAAAATATAAAATAGGTAAGAATAAAACACAGACAACAATAGAAGTCGAAAAACAAACAAAACGCCAATCATATAATGAAGAAAGATAGTAGGAAGGTACGAAAAAGAGCACAGCGTAAAGGAATATTAAACGAACAGGAAGAAAGCTATAAAACAAAGATATAGAAAGATATCAGACGGGGCAGTAGGATAATAGAATGGCTATCCAGAAAAAGATATACTGAGCCAAAATCTGATATATAGAAAAGAAGAACGTTATAAAAGTAAGAAGAGGCGGTAATGAAAATAGGAAGAGATATGAGTTAGTCTAAGGGAAGAAGGTAGGAAACCTATGGAATGTAGACAGTCAGTAGAAGATTGAAAATATAAAAGTAACGTAGCTAACTAAGTAAAGAAGAGATTGAATGTGGAAGAGAAGATGAAGAAGGTGGGGAAAGAAGATAACACATGTAGAGAGGGGGGTAACTAATGCAAGGGCAAAAGGTAACTATTAAGAAGGGAGGCTGTAATAAATGCAATGTATAAGATAATGTAGAAAATGTAACAAACGTAGAAAACATAGGATAGAAGCTAATTCATTCAGTAAAAAAGGTTAGGGGATTTAAACAAAGAAGGTAATGAATTTACAGAAAAAGGTAATAAAAGTAGAGAAAGAAATTAATATATTTAAGAGAAGGCAACGTTAGCAGAGCAGAGGAGGTAATGAATGTATGGAAAGACGTTATAAAGATAAACATAGAATTTAATATATATAGGGATAATGGACAGAGCAGAACACGGCCACTTTATTCCATGCTACATACGACAGAACAGAATATATATGATGATTGCCAACCTCGTTTGAGACGGCACCGGCGGGAGATAGAGAGAGAGGGAGGGATAATAATAAAAGTAGAAGGTGCTGGGACTCATGGGTTCATAAATTTAGTAACGAAGATAATAAAATTATAGATATCAGATAATTAACGTAGAAGGAGGCGCTGATTAAATTAGGGAGAGATTGTAATTAATACTTAGACGCGAAGTAGGTAATATCGATAGGAAGAGAAGGTAACGAATGCCAGGGAAAAGATAATAAAGATAGAAAGTAAAGATAATAAATGCGGGAAAAACACATAATATCTAATATATTATAAGGAAGGTAATGTATGCAGGTGAGAAAATAAAAACGGTAGGAAGAGGAGTTAATAAACATAGATAAAACATATAGACGCAGACTCTAATAATTGTAATGGAAATGATGATAAATATGCAAAAATTAACCCATAAGGGAAAAACAGTATGAAAGTGGGAAGAGACTGTAGTTAATGCTGGAGAAGCAACTAACGAAGATAATTAGAAAATAGGATTGATTGGAGACGGTATCTTAAGTAAACTAACTTTGGAAACCCTTTAGTACCACGAATGAACTTGAACTAACTAAAGTAACTTGGCTGAGGAATACTTCTGGAGATATATTATCAAGGTTTCGACAAAAAATGCAAATAAATTTATTCAAAAATTGTATTTTGTTTATAAAACAACATTCGGAACTCCTTGGGAAACCCTAAAGACAAAGCAAAAACTTTGGATAAATCAAGGATTTACGACACTGACTGTTCCCACTGTAATGGAAAATATATTGGACAAACTAAACTAAACTAAACAATGTAGCTCATTTCAAAAATAATAGGTATGATAAATCAAGTGTTGCCCAACATATTTACGAGACAGGACCGGTATAAAACTAGAAAATTTAAAATTGTTAAAGGAAGTGTCTTCAACAAAAGAATTAAATTGCTCTGAGACTATTAATATTTTCAAAAATAGGGGATCGTTTAAATTCAGATAATGGGCCAATTCCTAACTCAAATTTAATTAGATTCTTGAAAATAATTCCTTAACCGGTTGGACGTAACGAATCCTAAGGGGGTTTGGTATTTAAGCCTTTGTATGTTAGATTATTATCATTGGATTTCGATTGTTGGCTTGCTGAAGGACTTATATCCAGAGGTATTCGTCAACCAAGTTATTTTAGTTAGTTCCTACTGAAGATGGCAGCTTAGTTGCCGAAATACCTATTTAGGTGTTCTAAAGATCGTGGAAGTAAGGGGGTTCCAAAGTTTATAATGAGGAAAGGTAATGAATATAAGAACTTACATACCTAAAATGGGGAAGATAAGTTTTAATTACAGTGGACGCAGAACTGAAGTTAAGGGGGATCGGAAGATGGCAAAGAGAAGCTTCAATAACTGTAATGAATAAGATAATAAAGATAGAGGGAGAATGAAACAAATATAATAGAAGATGGCAATGGAGGCAGGGGAGAATATAATTAATGTTGGAAGAGAAGATAATGACACTCATGAAAGAATATAATAAAGGTAGAGAAAGAAGGTAACCTGGATAGAAAAATACGATAGGGTAATAACGGCAGGATAGAAACGTAGTCAAATCTGAGAAAAAAATAACAAATGCAAAGAGATAAAGATACAGAGAGAGAGAGACAATACAACGTGCAGAGAGGAAGACGTTAATTCAGAGTTATTGATAGTATGAACCTGCCATTCCAAAAATAAGCAACCCAAAATACATACTAGTACCTACTACGTTACCTAACTTTGTATTGACGGTATTATGAAACAGAGATGCCTGTTTGACGGCATACGTGGTACCATTCGAACAGTGGCATGTAAACTGTCAAACATATCAGACAGGCATCTCTGGTTCATAATACCATGAATACAAATTTAAATATCGTTGTAGCTTGCCATTTGTATATTGGGTTGCCTATATTTGGAATGGTAGACTCCGGTGAATCACCCTGTACATCCCGAGAAGACAATAGATGTGATGGAGGGTAACTGAGGTTGTAGGAAAATCAAAAACGCAATTGGAAGGGTTGCAAAATATGAGTACAGCGAAAAAAGAGGATAAAGAGAGAAGAATTAAACGCAAACCTGAAAAAATTACTTTGAAATATTGATTGGAAAAAGTGCAGAGCAACTAAAATGTAGCGGAAGAAAAGAAAAATTTATTTTGCTTTCAAAATTTGTAATACTTTCTGAAAATACGAATTCGCCTTTTCTCATGGGGCAGTGACAATATCTTCCTGCAATAACGATGCTCTTTTAAAAGGCAATACAGTTTAAGAAAATTCTGATTTCTGGATTAGACAGAGCATTTTTTGGGGCCTACTTCGATCAACTAAGATGCTTTTTCTAGATTTTCTCAAACTGAAGATCTAACATTCTTGACGAAGTTGAAATAGTACCTTAGTCGAATTTGAAACAGATAACTATGTTAGGTTTATTTTGTAATTAATATGTTTCTAAAAGTGTTTTTTAAAATAGTGGGTTATTTCTCCGATGTCGGTGCTCATCCTTAACAACAAACATATAGTAGTGTAAGTAAATATTTAGAAACCAACCATATATTTCGTAAAAACTGTAACTAATAGTTAATTTAGTGTAGGAACTACGCATAGGCGCACGTAACTAATTGTTTTGTTTATCATTTAAATTAGTTATAAATAAATACGGAAAGCCGCAGTAAAACAAACAACCGGCATTAATAAGCCATTACGTAAGTAAAAACAAATAGTTATAACTATTGCATGAGGTAAATTTTATAATCTTCAATTCAGTGGAATTATAATGACATCAATTTGTTATGCAATTTGCTTGTCTTTAGGCTGAAATGTGGCAAGTTTCATCGGCGCTTAATATAATCACTTTTCATTGCTAGTTAATTACAAACAGAATGGTGTTACCACTCGTAATATTAATGATCTTATTTTCCACTCTTCGATATAGTCGTTGTCCGAGGCTAATAATGAAATCACGTTAGGTAAAACAGTTTTTTACTTTTATTGTATTCGAAGCAGAGAAGCGAGATCGCACAAATGATGGAATCATTCAAAGAGTGCAAACATTTTGCGTCTTGATCAGCAGAAACTGAAAAAAGTCAGTCTGTTCGGAAAAAATACTTAGAAGGATTAATACCTATATATATTTTCTGGGAAACAGATTATACATTTTTTGAAAACTAACGTTATGATAAATAGTCAAACAACTTCCCTCCCTTTGTGACAAATACTTGATACAGCGCTTATAATTCAGCTCTAAACAGCCATAGATATTTTATACAGTACAATAGAGAGTCATTCAGGGCTAAGTCTGGGGATCTAGCAGGCAAAAGTATCGATTCCCATCCAACTATGCATGTACTACATTTATATTGGACACACAAACCATTGTACTAGAGCTAAACTCTATTAAAATTATATTAATAGGATTCATAAATTTATTCCAATTATATTATCTTTCAATATTCCAGCTCTAACATTCAGTTTTTATGAAAATTGTAATCTTTGCGCTAATTTTTCAATATCTATATAGCAATTGGTAGCTTAAGTGCTCTTGAAAACTAACGTTTAAGACAAAATTCCATCCCTTTGTGACAAATATTTAAAACAGTATCTACAATGCGTATTACAGAGCATTATAGATGTTTGATACAGTACAATAGAATATCATTTAGGTTTAAGTCTGGAGATTCAAATTGACTCAGCACATGGTTTGGAATACAATTATCCAACTATAGATGCATTAAATTTATACTGGGCGGAGAAACTCTCCTACTGGAGCTAAATTGTATAAAAATTTTATTTATAGTATTCATATATAGATTCTAGTTGTAATATCTATTAATATTCTGTTCAAACATTCAGCTTTTTATGAAAATTGTAATCTGGGTAATGGTAAATGGGAATTTTTTGTGTGGCCTCAGATAAATACTTCGAATACACCGCGCTTGCGTGTAGCGTTGGTTCATTTTCCGGTCGTGTATTTTTTTAAACTGACATATAAGATAAATAACCAAACAACTTCCGCCCCTTGGTGACAAATATTGAAATAAGCACCTACAATTCGTCTTATAGAGGGCCATAGATTTTGATACAGTACAATAGAGAATCATTTAGGACTAAGTCTGGAGATCTAGCAGACAAATTTGTCGATTCAAATCCAACTATGCAGGTATCAAATTTATACTGGACAGAAAAAAACATTCTACTAGAGCTAGACTCTATTAAAATTATATTAATAGTATTCATAAATAGATTCCAATTGTATTATCTTTCAATAATTCAGCTATAACATTCAGTTTTTATAAAAATTGTAATCTTAATGGGAATTTTTCAATACCTATATAGAAATTGGTAAACTAAGACGTCCTGTGGAGGGAGTCTACTTATCGATAAATTTTTTATCAATAATTTGTGCGGTCTCAGATAAATACTTCGAATACGCTGCACTTGCGTGTAGCGCTGGTTGATGTTTTATAAACTAACATTTATGATAAATAACCAAACAACTTCCGTCCCTTTGTTACAAGTATTTGAAACAGCACCTATAATTCGCCTTATAGAGGACCATAGATTTTTGATACAGTACAATAGAGAATCATTTAGGGGCTAAGTCTGGAGATCTATCAGGCAACATCATCGGTTCAAATCGACATAGCAATTCGTCTAATAGACAGTCATAGATGTTTGATACAGTAGAATAGAAAGTCATTTAGGGCTATATCTGATCATCTAGCAAAGTAATGGAGGTTTAAATCGACTCAGCACATGGTCTGGAATACAATTATCCAACTATAGATATAGTAAATTTATATTGTACAGAGAATCTATTCTACCGGAGCTAAACTGTATTAAAATTATATTTATAGATTCATAAATAGATTCCAGTTGTATTTTCTATTAATATTCCGTTCAAACATTCAGATTTTATGAAAATTTTAATCTGAGAAATGGAAATTTATCAATATCTACATAGAAATTGGTAGATTAAGACACCCTGTATGAAGAGTCTTCTTATTGATAATTGCTTTATCAATTTTTTGTGCGGTCCATTTGTAAGAAATATTTGAAACATCACCTATAATTCATCTTATAGAGACTCATAGATTTTTGATCAAGTACAATACAAAATCATTTAGGACTAAGTCTGGAGAACTGGTAGGCAACAGCGTCAGTTACAATCGACTCAGAACATGGCTAGGAATACAATTATCCAATTATGCATGTATTAAATTTATATTGGACAGAGGAACTATTCAACTAGAGTAAAAATTTATTAAACTGACGTATATAGTATTCATGAATAGATTCCAATTGTATTGCCTATTAATATTCCAGCTTAAACATTCAGTTTTTATGAAAATTGTAATCTGGGAAACGGGAATTTTTTACTATGTATATAGAAATTGGTAATAGGGAGTCTACTTATCGACAATTTTTTTATCAATTATTTGAGCGGCCTCAGGGAAATACTTCGAATACCGCGTTATCGGGTGTCGTGTTGGTTCATTTGCCCTTGATGTAAGTTTAGCACATAGGGTGTTCTATTGTTCTTGTTTAAAATACGAAGGCTTGGAACCATTCTGCATAACCCAAATTTTCGGAATTACCAAGAACGAAATTTATAGTAATTTTTATGCTTGAAGTTAAATATTAGACGAATTAAACAAAATAGTAGAGTGAGTCCTATTTAAAATAGAAATAACACGATAATCTTTGTGGTAACCGAAAATTATAATAAAAATTCTCGGGGTTGGAAAATAAATAGAAATTCCATTTATTTTGCAAAAAAGATAAATCAGTGATACTAAACCCGCAAGTTGCCACATCTACCATATTTTTTCTTTGAGTATTTTAATTTAATCAACTTATTCTATCGAGAAGTATGTTATTACGTAATTATGTTTCTACTTAATTAAAAGCTTTAGATGATGTTCATACCCTCCAAACATATATTAGTGTAACATCCTGAAATAAAAGACGACTCATTCATTTTATTGAGTACCCACAGGCATACAAAACTACATACAAAAGCTACAGAAATTGCCTCGCGTAATATTAATCACGAGTCTAGAGAACAGACGCAGCAACTTAATAAAAGGGAATGTTCTCATTTCTCTAAATTGGACGTTTCCTGTCGGTAACAATATTTCTTTTCTCGCATTTTTATAAATTTTTTCATGTGGGAAAATTCTTCTGATGTTGTGTTGCCGGCATGAGAGCCTTTTTACTCGGTTCCTTCATATAAAATGAATTTATGTAGCCTTTGAAATAAAAATAGGAGTTTCTTACAGCGATGAGCTCACAATATAACCTAACATAAAAACCTTCTAATTCGTATGAAGCAACATCATCGTTTGTTTTTTCTTCTAATGCCAAGTAATTATTTATTGATGAGCGATGAGGTGATACCTGGAGAATTTCAAAGAAACAATTTAGATGTAACAAACTTGACCTCCAATTATTTAAAAATCCTTCTCAATATTTTTTATTTATCACTGTAATCGCTAGGAATACTTGAGATTCTAAACATATAATGTGTTTTTCTTGTTTTAAATGCTTAGCCACAATATGGTACCATTATTATAATTTAAAAGTTTAAAATTGGCGCCTGTTACCGGTTAAACGACTGTTCTCGTCATCTCGCAACAAACTATTAAAGAAAGAAAGTGTTGCTTGTAGTAATATACGGTTTAATT
The DNA here is from genome assembly GCA_014611495.1 of Limonius californicus. Taxonomy (NCBI): domain Eukaryota; kingdom Metazoa; phylum Arthropoda; class Insecta; order Coleoptera; family Elateridae; genus Limonius; species Limonius californicus. The sequence goes on from JABXWE010010030.1 coordinate 46,054, forward strand.
TAAAATAATTGGGCGCCACCCTTCCAAGCCATAGCTAAACGAAGATCCTCGTGAAAGAGCTGAAAACCGACAGACTACCGGAGCCCAGACTACCTTGTTGTGTTTCCTCCTTACCTCAGTATTTTTTCGCAGAATACTTACAGAAAGGAAAATACACAAAAAATATCAAATTATAAGTTATTAAACATTGTATATGTGTTAAATAGAAGGTCTATACAGTACAGGCACATGCGGTAGCTCAGGGTGGTGGTAGCGCAGTCGGTAGAGCGCTCGATATCTGAGTAAAACGTCGATTCTGGTTTGGGTTCGAAACCTAAGCATTACACCACACACAATTTTCCAATCTGCTTTGCAACCGTGGGGTCTTAATGCTAAAAACCTTCTCTGGAGTTTCTGTCGTTTGGCTTCGACGTTAAACTGTAGGTCCTCCGTGTTTCTACCTTAGCGCTGAGGAGAAACACGTAGCAGAGAAGACGCTGATGTCCAGCAGTGGGACAAAAAGCCTGTCAGTGATGATGATGATGATGATGACTGTACACGCAAAACAGTCGAACGATGATCAGAGTCAGTCTAATTGTAAATTGCTAATATGCATGTATGTACTAAATGCATGTATAAAGAAACTGGTTTAGAGACATCGGAGCTTCTGCTGGAACTGCCACTGACTACGATATTAATGTAAAATCCAGGGAGACTGAGTTCACAACACAAGTAAAATTAATTATTAAATTGATAAACAATTGGCAACAAGAAGTTACCTTGTTTAATCAAATTACAACTACAGTTATTTTTCACAAATGAAAGCACTTGCGTACTAATATTTACTGCTCATAGTAACTGATAACAAGAGTAGTTTTTACCTTAATTTGCCAACAAAGTAGAGGGAGCTAAAAAGGTTGATTTCCACTTGATCGACACCCCAATGAGGAAGGAAGATAGGCGGCACTTATGCTGGTTTCATCGGCTATCAAAACAATGATACTAAGTAAATATGAAACGAAGAAATTGATGTTGCAACAGGTTGCACTATACCAACATTTCCGGAACAACTAAGAAATGGCGGGAAACTGTATCAGAGAGTTTCTGCTAAAATGGCGCATCTTCACAATAATGTTAAAGTCAGTAACGGGGTTAATTTTACACATATAAAACGATAAAAGAAACCTTACGGTTTTCTCAACCAAGTTAGTGATTTTTGTTTCTGTTTAATCCGAATGTAACGTTGAGTTTTATTCCGAATAAACGTTACGAGAACTTTATTCCAAGAGAAATTTTAACCCCACCCTATTTTTACCGAGCACAAAACGTCTTCCAGCCTCAAGCAACTCACCACACTCTCTCAAACGTTCGAAAAGCAAGATAATCAACCGGAGCCGATTCTCAAAACAGACCAAGCACAAAATTGAGGACATAATTACTGGAAAAACCACTCGACGCTAGCCAATAAAACCATACCAACCAATGATAACTTTCAAGATCGGCAGCCGGTGACGTAAGAAGCTTTATTTACGAATTAAAATAGTGAAAAAAATCTAATATGCATTCAAATTCAAACTAGACGAACGTCACACAACTCTATGTTAGGGCAGATACAGAAATATTTTAACAGTATTACAAATGCCTTAACAAATTGAATAACGAGCCTGGACTTTCTCGTCCTCTTAATATTAATCTTTATACAGATTGGTTTGAAACTGAAAACAAGAAAAGACCTATTGTATTGAAGCAAGCTTAAGCCTAAGTAGAATATGCGTATAGTTAGTGCGTTCTGGTATAACCGGGATATGAACTTCTAAGCTTTAAACTGATAACTAAGTTACTGTTTTGTATTAGAATTATTCATAAAAATAGCTTTATAATGATGCACAATTGGACACATTTTCTGCAGAAAAAAACACGATATAAGTTAACAAACCTAACATCAGTGATCAGAAAGTTTCCAAATTAGGGAGGGCTATAAAAACTTTTGCATGTCTGAGATTTAACTATGAACAGATGCCAATTTAACTACTGTTAAATTAAAATAATTTATGCATTTGTCAAAATCTGTTTAATCTGGTTGTTTACTTTTAGAATGCGTTTTATTGCGACTAGATACGCTTTGAGGTTAAGTTCACTTTGCTTGTGTTTACATTCGCAGAAATAAAGAAAAGGTAAGGCCAGTACGTAACATGACAGCTACGATATGCCTTGTAGCTCTCACAGCCAAGCCTAATTTGGAAACTTTATGATTGTTCTTCAGAAGGCATCAAAACGGTTCTAGGTGAAAATCCCGAACCAAAAATTTCGAAAGATAAAATCCCGAAAACAAAAATCTCGAATGACAAAAATCTCGATTGACAAAAATCTCGAAATATAAAATCCCGAAAACAAAAATCTCGAATGACAAAGATCTGGAATAATCCAGATTTTGTAGTTATTAAGTTGTATACGTATTATACAGCGTGATTCACGTCAGAATACCAGACTCAAAGATCAACAATATGCAACGCCACCTACATTTCCGCGTTTGCGCCGGTTTCTAATATCTCTGATATGATTTTATATAATTTTTATTTAGAAGTTACTATTTTATTTTTATTCTATTTAATTATAAATGTATACATTGGACATGCGCAGTGGAAAAAATTATACATTTAAGTTTAAATTGTGGGCAATTCCTCTTAAAAAATCTACACTGTTGGTGTCAGCATATCGAGCAACACAATTTTGCAGCCGGACTGTCACATCCCTGTAATGTTTCTTCTGTGCAAATACATATCTTTCCTGAATATATTGTTCAATTGTGATGTCACTTAGCTGCTGTTCCTGGCAATTAACGCCATGTAAAAGTGTAGAAGATGCAAGCCCTTTAATCCCTACAATTCTTTCTCTGAAACCTATATCTATGATTAGAAACGAACATTTACAATTCGAGATTTTTGTAATTCGAGATTTTTGTCATTCGAGATTTTTGTCATTCGAGATTTCTGCCATTCGAGATTGCTGTCATTCGAGATTTTTGTTTTCGGGATTTTGTCTTTCGAGATTTTTGTCATTCGAGATTTCTGTCATGAGATTTTTGTTTTCGGGATTTTGTCTTTCGATATTTTTGATTCGGGATTTTTGTTTCGGGATTTTCATCGGACACCCATCAAAACTAGGTTCACCAATACAACAAACATTTTTATAGGTCTTATAGGTCCGTATCACAGCACACAGCTCCTAGATATATTTTTTTTTTTATTTCAGAAGCTTCAAAGGCTCGTAATTTTTACAACTAACATATTTTTAAAAATTTCAATTGACGCTCTTGGTGTTATGAATAAGGACTATTTGAAAACGTCAAAATTGTATAAAGCTGTTTAGCGGTTTTTGAGTAACGATCAAGCAAATTTGAAATTTTCAAAAATTCTCAAATATCCTCAGAAACAAATTTCTTTGATAAGTAAAAAATATTTCTGCATGTTTTTACGGGTTTATTAGGTCTCACACAAGTATTTAATCAAAATCCTCAGTTCAGTAAACAACATTTTGTTACGGTGCCATTTTTACAATCGCTTTTTTTTCAAAATTTAATTTGGGCGGCTATTAAACAGTATAAAATCTAAGCTCAACGGCTTACTATTGTAGAAGTAAATGATACTTAAATTCGGAAATTTCAACAGATAGTAATGAAATTAATTTTGAAAAAATCACCATCAAGCCAGAATGTTTTTGAAATGTAATTCATACTGGAATCAATAATGATTTTTGGAAACAATATTTCATGAACACAGTAAAAAATTACTGTAAGAACACAGAACAGTTGCAAAATTTCTTCTGTTTGTTTGGTTCTATGAGAACCATATTATCAATGTTTCTACCCTAAGTTCGGTTCCTTCAAGCCACCTTCTTTCACTAATAAACTGACAGAATTACAAGAAGGAATGGTCTGTCATTAGTAAGTTACCATAAAACTGGAATATTAATGATTCCCATATTTATAAGTTTGAAGTTAAATATTCAAACATCCTGTCTTAAACATATCCAGTCTACCAGCAATCTCAGAAAACAAACACTAAAACTGAAATCGACAGTCTGATTCCCATTAAATTGCATTTACACGTTTGGAAAGGAAACAACACATTAGAGTTTCATAACTCACAATTATGTTTAAACGAACTAGGATATAAATAATTTAGTGCAACTTTCTAAGTATAAAAACGACATTTTTCGTTTCAACAACCTACTTCGTTTTCAGATACGTACTAGTCCCCGAGAAGAATACGCTTCACAATCCAAGTCCACGCTTCCTGCCCCTGGACTCACCGTTCGCCAGAGCCCCCAACCCTACACATCCGCCTCTTTTTGCAGCCATTTTGCGAAGGACAACGGGAATCAAAGTCTTAGAGTGCCATGCATTTATATGCAAACGCGAAGTGGCAGCTAACGCTCTTGTGCGGTGTTGTTTTCACGCTTACGCCGACTCTTCTTATGCTAAACAAGTCGACACAGCAGGCAGCCTGTATGGAACATTGGGCTCCGAAAGAATATCGAAGGAAAAGGTAAAATCGAGAACATTTCGTTATTTAAATGTGATATGTTTGCCTATTCAATAGTAATAAGCCACAAATCTACAACACCCCGTATTTACTAAATATTGCTAACTTTCTATTTTCAGAGCTTACCCTTATATTTAGTATTTAACTCCAACGCAACTTCTGAATTAGACTTTCAACCTATGGTTTCAATTTTAAGCTCAAACCATGATGAGGCGACCTTTAACTGGAAATTCTGACTTTAGACTCAAAATTCTAAGTTTTGCCATAAAGCTTTAAAATGGAACATGAAATCTTCCCTTTAGATCGAAAAACTTTTGACTTTACACTCAAGCCCTTCAGTACATTTGATTTGAAATTCAAGGTCTAGATTAGAAATCTAAGACCTTGTACTGGAAAGTGTTACTTTAAAGTAGAAACTCAATGCTTAGATTTGAAGCGTAAGACAATGAGGAGCTTGAATTGGAAATATATATACACTTAAAAGTGAAATTCACACTCAAATTCAAGATATTTACCTAAAAATAAAGATTTTAAAATTCAGAAATTAAAACCTGAGACATTGATTTAAATTGAATATATTAATTTTAAACTCGAATAACAGGATACTGAACTCCTTAAAATATTAAACTTAAAGTCAAAGTTCAAACGCGAATTCGAAATCTCCATTTCACATTGAAGCACATTCAATTTCAAATTGGAAATTTCGAACTTAAACTCAAAATTTCTCTGCTGTTAACATAAATATGAGATCTTCTAAGGTAAAGCCTTCATTTCAAATTAAGCAATATTTGACCTTACGCTCAAGACCTCCAAAACATTTGATTTGAAACTCAATATTTAGATTTGAGACTCTAAATTTTATCTTTAAACTTAAGTTTCTAACTTAAATATCAGATTTTCTAACAGGAAGTTTTAACTTCAAACCGGACAACAATTGGCTTTAGACTCAAGACCTCAAAAACGTTTCAGTTGAAACTCAATGTATAGACTTGAAGCATAATTTAAAATCGACCTTAAATGAAAATTTCTACTTTAAACTCGAAACTGAAATTCGCAGTTTTTTACTTAATCTTTACTTTAAAATATAGAGCTCCAACTTCAAATCAAAACTTAAAGCCTGAAATATAGATTTAAATCGAAACCTAGACTTAAAAGTTAAGAATTAATTAAGAAACTCAAATGCACACTTCATATCCAGACTTTTGTCTAAAGATAAAAACATCAAACTTGAGTTTTCACCTTTAAAGAAAATCAGAACTTCATACATAAGATAGCGATTGAGCTTTAATTTTAAATCTCAACTATAGGAAATTCGTATCCTTTACATTCAACTCAAAGTTTTTAATTTGAAACTCAAGATGTGAATTTCAAAGTCCAGCTGTATTAAATTGTCACAGCAGATTGAAAAACATTTGCCTTAAATTCAAGTTCTTAACAATATTTGATGTGAAACTCAAGATCTAGACTTGAAACTTAATATAATATGGACCTTGGACTGGTAGTTCTTAATTTAAGTTCCAAACACATATTCAACATATTTACCTTTAGATCGAGACTTTAGCTTAAAATTTGAACTTTAAACTTAAAGTTTTATATTTAAGCATAAAGATTGAGCTTATAACGTTAGACACTAACTATAGACAAGAATAAACTTCACTGTTAAGTAATATATAAATTTTATCTTCAATTTAGAAACCACTCAACATTTCAAATATAAATTCTAACAGAAAATTTCCAATTCATCTTAAAATTTAAAATTATTACTT